>JAHWFP010020984.1:40428-54157 GCA_023313725.1 Lithobius niger | reverse complement strand
AATGAAACATCATTAAGTAAACAGAAGATGGCTACTCAAAGTTTTACTGAGTATCATTGCATTTGCGGCTCTGCTGCAATTAACTGCAATACGCATCCGCAAAAGACCTCCTCTCCAGAACATTCTGTGACAAGCAACTCAAAAAGATAAATACGACGGAAAACAAACTAAACGTAAGCGTTTTATCATAGTAGGTGCTCAAAATGACCCCCCTCTGCCTCGATGCAGTTCCGAAGCCGCTGCGCCATGGACCGACGAACCCGTTCAAAGATTCCAGGGGTTGTGCGAATCTGGTTGCATCCATCCACAATCCTTTGGCGAAGTACATCAGCATTGGGAATTGGTGTACTGTACACGAGTGACTTTAAGTGTCCCCAAAGATAAAAGTCTAACGGGTTTAAGTCCGGAGATCTAGCAGGCCATGCTATTGGGCCTGCACGTCCAATCCATCTGTCAGGAAAGCTTCCATCAAGGTAATGTCGGGCCAAAAGGCTGAAGTGAGCAGGTGCACCATCGTGCATAAGCCACATTCGTGTCCTGACTGCCAGGGGAACGTCTTCCAGTAGTTGGGGCAAGTCATACTGGAGGAAATGGAGGTAGGTTTCTCCAATTAGGCGTCGAGGTAGAAAAAAAGGCCCTACCAAATGATCACCAACAATTCCAGCCCAAACGTTTAGACTAAATTGTTGTTGATGTCTAGATTGTTGTACCTCGTGCGGATTTGCATGGTCCCAAAGATGGTTGTTGTGATAGTTGAATATGCCATCACGTGTGAAGCCAGCCTCATCTGTAAACAGGATAGACGGCAGGAAATGAGCGTCTGCTCCACATTCATGATTCAGTCGCACACAGAACGCTCGTCGTGGTGGAAGGTCGGCCTCGCCAAGACCTTGGACACGTTGCAAATGGTAGGGGTATAGCAGGTTATGATGCAAAATGTCCCAAATCGTCGAATTACTGACACCCTCTCTGCGTGCAATGCGTCGTGTGCTATCCGATGGATTTTCTGCTATGTGCTGGAGAACTCTGTCTTCCAAGCCAACAGTTCGCACAGTTCTGGGTCTTCCAGCATCCGATGTCCGTCTCCCAAATGAGCCTGTTTCCCGTAAGCGCTGGTGGATACGACTGAACGTTCCAGCACATGGCAAATTCCTGTCTGGATACCTTTGAGCGTAGAGACGTCGTGCTTCCAATGCATTTCCATCTGCAAGACCATACATGTAGTGCATGTCTGCCAGTTCGATGTCTGGATACTCCATACTTAGGGAAGAGAACTACCGAACAGTAAACGTGAACAAAGGATCACAATGTCACCTTTAGATTTAAGTCATCAAGTGATTTAACAAACCCCTGTATTAACAAGAAGTCGTCTGTCAACCCCGAAATGTGGACTCTCCAAATGGTGTTCAAGGTCACCTTGTACAGATATGCGAATGTTCAATTTGAATTTGTGATTACAGTACTTTTTCGCATCACAAACGTTGTTGTTTTTGTCAATAAATGTTATTACATTCTGGAAGGGAGATCGTAACAGGGGGATAGCAACTAATGAATGGCAGAGCTTGCCCGCTGTAATGTAACTTTTAAGACTTCTAAGTTATTGTTTTTTAGAAGTTGGGTTTTCAAGGATTTTTGTCTTTAACACTTAAAACTACAAAGAATCTGAGGTGGAGATTTACCTCCAAATCAAAACCAAGTTTATGCGATGATTTTTGTGGAAGCTGGAGCGTTAGACAAAGGCAACAAACAAACAAACAAATAAGCAACCAAATTCAAATGTGTGGGTTGAGTACAGTAATGTTGTTCTCGCCGCTTCGGCCAATGAAACAAGTGATCATCCGAATTCTAAGGATTCCCCCACTTTTACGTTTTAAGCTTCTTTGCTTGAAGAGTAGAAAACAAACACATTAAATCCCTCACTTTTAATGGCGAGGATACCCGATTGATAATGTTTGGTGCTCTCCACAGAGATGTACGTACAGTACTACTTTCGATTGTTTTCAATCACACGATGTGTTTTTTCTACAATTTGTTTCATTAAAGTACAAGACCAAAGCAGTTACTCCCCTCTTTTCCCACGTTTGATCCCCCCCCCCCCCATAAGAAAATTACCTCTCTCTCTGATAAGTTGTGCGACCCAATACTGTATTATGAAGTACTGAAATACCAGGTATGATATGGCACATATTCTGAGTTTGGAATGGAAACGGTGAATCAGTACGAGGTATTTAAGAACTGTTTACCCCAAACCTGGGGGGGGGGGGGCTGTAACTAAAGACTGTTGCATTTCAGGACCCATGTTTATAGGCCTTTTTCTTCTTATCTTTGATCACACAGCGGACCTTCAAAATATTTGACACCAATTTCCGAACACCCTGTATAAAAGGCTTTGGTGGCACTGAGCAAAATCATTAAGTGTGTGTTCATAACAATCAGTAACAAACGTTTGTGTGTGCGTTACAATGTTTGTGCCCTGTAACAATCAGGAAGAGCTTTCAAAAATGGTTGAGACACAATCAATGTCAGCACGATCGTTGTTGGGTTTATCGCACTTAGTGCCAGAACGGACAAACAGTCAATTCAGCAACAGCAGCGTCCTCCATTGCAAAAAGACATTTACTTCCCTACGAAAACTAAACAACAGAGGTTCAAAGGGAGGGGGAGCGGCGATGGGGGTGGGGATATTCATACCACACAATGGGGGAAGTCAGGGGGGGGGGCAGTGGAGAGGGGGGGGGAATTGAGGCTTAATGGCGCGTCGACAACTTGGTCATTAGCGCCAACCTCAGTCACAGTGCAGTGGTCCGGGTTGCCACTGCACCACACATTACAGAGATGTTATTCAAACCCCTAATCTAAATCTTGTCATACATCTGTACCTCCTGCAAAAATTGAAAAACACCGGACAGGAGGGCAGACTTATCGCCCAACTGACGCGCAATGTCATGCGGAAGATGGAACCGACGACGAACACCATCAAGATGGCGACAATCAACAAGTAAGTGCCGGACCGTAAGTGGCCGTCGACACCAAGAACATTCAGGAGGGTCAACCCCCCGCAAAAGGAAACAGTGAGTAAGCCGGGTGTGACCAATTCGCAAACGGGCCAACACAACCTCCTCACGGCGACTGCGGCGACACGCCGAGTGCCACTCCTCGACAGTGGAGAGGGGAAAAGGCTACCAGTGAGTAGGCGCATGGGGGGAAATTTGACCATGCACCGGGAGAGGGGGCCGGAGGGAGGCGGGGAGGAGACAGATTGGGGGCCTCGAAGTTATTTTCATTTCGTGCTACCCGGTAAAGTATTTCACTTAGGTACGCGGGAACCGGCTAGACCGGCGTATGTTACAGCTAGTAATTTAGTATTTATGCTTTACCTCAGATTTTCTTTTTGTTGAAACAAGGGCCTCGGGCAGCAGGGGCCTACCAGGGAATCCACGGGTTCCCGGGCGGCCCAATCCAACACTGACATGTATCCAACTTTATTTTATACATGGATGTAGTGTAACATTCCATTGTTGAGAATTTATCATTCATGCTTTGAACCCTTTGCTGTCCATACCGACTTGGACGATTTTTTTAAAACTCGTAGTTGGGTCGGTCGCGGGATTCGAACCGGCATTCACTTGGTTTGGAGACGAAGCTGATCACTGGGTTGTGCTGCTCGCTTTGCTCGGGGTCTTCGGGGCCCAACACAAAGCTCGCTTGGACGTTGTGACTGACTTTTTTGCTGTTCAGAAGCTGTCCATTATATTGGCCTGGGGACTGTTAATGGTTAAAATTTTTCAATCCTATTTTAAACGTGGATGGAATCTGACTGAGACCCATACTGAAACGTCTTGGAAACATTCACGTTAGTTCCGTCTTAGTTTATAGAGGGCGCCACGTGTTTTGTGTGGGAATTTCTACTCAGTTTTTAGCCTAAAATTAAACTAAACTAAACGAAACTAGCTTATATATAATTATTATTTAGTCTAGCTTAGTTGTCATTTAGTTTACTTTAGATTTGGGCTGAAAAATGAGCAAAAATTACCAGATAAAACACGTGGCGCCCTCTGAAAACTCGAACTGAACTAATGGGGACGAATCTATAACGTGTTTCAATAGGGACTGTTTAGACTTAAAAATTCTCCTCCCAAACCCTATAAATTCTTGATGGAATGTAACATTCCGTTGCACAAAGAAATACACAAACATGCGACGTTTCAAAACTAGTTGTGCTTCGCCGTCAAGCATAAAAAACAACAAGTAGATTCTGCTTGGGTCATAATAAAATATTTAAAAGTCTATAGAAATGGCCAAACAAGTCAAAGCAAGCCAAACCAACTGAACATTTTCAACAAATAAAAACATTTGGTTCTAAGACAGCACAGAAACAGTCAGTTAGTTTATAAAATAATGTTTTTATTTGTTTAAAATGTTCAGTTGATTTGACTTGCTTTGACTTGTTTGGACGTTTATAAGGACTTTTAAATATTTTATTATGACATAAGTAGGCTGCTGCTTGTTTTTGTGCTTGATAACGACGCACAACAAGCTTCGAAACGTCACATGTTTGTGTATTTATTTATGTGCTATTTCAGTTTTACATCATAACAAAACAGTAAAACCAAACAATGTAGTTTACGTAACGAAGGAATATGTAAATGGCAAGGGCACCTATTGCAGTAACACGTTGCAAAGGCTGCAAGGCAGCTACAGTGGTGGCTGGTAAACTGTTCGGTTTTTTTTTCCTGGAAGCAGTTTAGTATGGTGTGCGATTAACGTAAAACTGCGTCTATATAAACGGGATTGACGGCGTTTTCAATGCGTAATACTGACGTTGACTTTACACCATACTATTGCTTGGCTACATCGGTCGATGGAAAATCGGTATAGAACAGCACACGCGAGGAAGCCTGCCGGCTCTAACGGGCAATAGGGAAGATGGAGGTCAGCGGCCACTATTTTTAATTAATAGGGGCCACCTAGGGACCAGATCCCAGTACGGAATAGCCTACTTCCCGGCATTGCCTGGGCACCTAAACTGAAATGTATCTTCTTCTTTACATTATAAACCAAAGTCTCATAGCAGAAATGAAGCAATCGCAACGACCCCGGTAAGGGAACAATGAAAACGAGCGAGTGTGACAATTCTTTGGCTTGAAGTTGAAACTGGGACGTTGTTGCCTTGAAAAGAAGTTGAAATTGGCACATTGTTGCCTTGATTAACAATTTGCTCTACGCGGTCATCACAAAGGCATGTCTTAAATGACGTAATGTACGAAGGACAGTTATCTTTCGCACGCTACTGGGAGTGGGGAGGGGCCTGAACGGGGAATGCCCGTTGGTGGGGCAGTGCTTATGTTTCAGCCACTATTTGATTACGATATTGCTTTGCGGAGGGAGAGGATTGACGGAAAGGGGGAGTTTTACACAAAGAAAAATTGACTGTTGCAGTGAACGATCAGGCAGCACCGAGCAAATACTGGGAAACAACCACGGGTCAAACAAATCCCCGGGCGAAGCCGGGTACGATGCTAGTTGTACCTATAAAGATTTAAAGGTAGCTTATTTAATACATTTGGGCAGTGCAGAGCAAGGCGTTTGAGTGCCCGGGGCCAGTAGCTCATTGAGTGCCTGCTTTGGCGCTATTACAGAGTGTACCTAAAAGGTCTGGCCAGACTTTCAAGGTGTAGTCTATGATCAAAAGTAAGACTAAAAAGTCCTATAAACATGGGTCTGGAAATGCATCCGTTTTTCGTTATAGCCCCCTCCCCTCCCCCCTTCAAAGTTAAAGGTAAAACGTTGAAGTTTTCCATAACTTCCACCTAATTTGTCCAAACAACTACAACTAACACATCCTTCTTGCAATTTCATTACTTCATAATGTAATGCTGATTTCAAGTCTCAAAGCTTTGCGGATGGGGAAACGGGCGGGGTGGGGGGGGGGGGGGGCACGGTGGGGGACAAGTGGGAGGGGGGCAGCAGCGAACTTCTTTTGTCTTTTGAAAGGTCTGGCCAAACCTTAATGACGGATCCTAGTACACATCAAAGCAAGACAAAAGGCCATTAGTCCGGAAGGCCTGCCTTTTCAAGTGACATAAAAGTCTGCAGTAAGCCCTTCTGTCTACCCAGCTCGATAGATTGGTCAAGGTGGACCACATGCGTGGCCCCCACGTTCACCAGATCTTAACTCACTTGACTTTACTTGTGGGGACACCTAAAGCCACTTGTGTATTCAGTTTCAGTTGACAACGAGGAAGCCCTTCGGCAGCCGGTGGTCGAGTGTTGCCATACGATCCGAAATACACCCAGTGTCTCTGAACGCGTTCGCCAGTCAATGGCAAGACATACCCTTGCCTGTGTTAATCGCACAGTGGGCACACCGAGCACCTTTTGTAGTCACAAAAGGCACAAATTTCTCTCTTCTAAACTGAAGACGATACCAGGTAGGAGATTTTGGTGCTCTGCATGGCGACGCAGCGTTTGTTTCAGTAAACTACTAAAGAGGCCTTCTCCCCCTAACTTGTACCCCCTACCTTCCTCCATTACAGCCCCAACCGCAAAGTTTTACGACTTACATTATGAAGTAATGAACTGGCAAGAAGGATTGTAGTTGTTTGGACAAATTAGGTGGGAAGTTATGGAAAAACTTCCAACGTTTTACCCCTAATTTTGGGAGTCTGTAACGAAAAACGGATGCAATTCCGGACCCATGTTTGTAGGAATTTTTAGTCTTACTTTTAACCATAGACTACACCCTGAAAGTTTGGCCAGACCTTTTAAGTACACCCTGTATAAGTCAGATTGCATCCTCCTCCTTCCCCCCCCCCTTCCCAAATCTACCCCAAAACACACGAATCTGACATGAAGGGGTGAGGTAGGCAGGCGTGAGACAAAAATATTTGCCTACATTTGAAGGATTACAATTGTATTTAGTTTATGATAGAGGTGCCCTCTGACTGGCATGAAAACTTACAACATGAAATTGGCAACAAATATTTAATTTTCGATCCGGAATTTGGTCTTCTTCTCAATAAAAAACTTATCAAAAAAGAAGGGAGCTGCCACAAACTGTGGACTTCATACAGCCGCCATTTTGACATTTTGTATGCTGACCAAGTACATCTTTGAGAGCGTCTTTTTTTCACAGATCGAAAAACGAGTATAGTTTGGGGCCGAAAATTAAGGAGAATCAATCGGAAATTGTTAGAAACCAATCGTTAGAAATACTTTTGGTGAGTGTTTATTGTAACCGGAAACAAAACCCATTAGGGTGAAGGAACCCGCCAAGTTTCAGCCAGTCAAAGTATTGATATGCTCCTTTAGAAATTAGTGATATCACCCCCGCCAACGATCAACTGCCAAGATAATCCCACAGAGTTTTAGTACAGATAGAAGGTTAAATGAAAAACCTGACATCCTACAATTCTCACAATTGCTACAGTTTAACGTCTGAGGTAATAATCGGTGGAATTAGCTCGGCTGTTGTTCGTTAGCGGGGAGGGGGGGGGGGGGTAACACTACTTTCCAAGGGGAGCACTTTTCGGTTAGACATGGTACAACAGGTAGCAACTTGATGGCATCCATTTTTGTTATCACTATTTTGATTGGCTGAAAATTGGCAGGTTCTTTCACCCTTGTGGGTTTTGTTTCTGATATCACTTATTTTTACTTTTCGTTTGGTTGCATTTCATTTTTGCCAAGTGCTCTGTTCACAGTTTAATAGTGTTTTTTTTTTTGTTTTTTTTTTTATTGTTGGTGAAGGTAGGGGTGATATCACGACTTTCTTTGGGGAGCACTTTTCACTAATTCACTGGTTAAAACTTGGCGGGTTCTTTCCCCTTAGTGGGTTTTGTTCCTGATATTACTTCTTTTCTATTTTTTTCGTCTTATTTTTCAAAGTAGATAAAAAAAAACGATTAAATTGCCTAAACCATGAGCAATGGCTGTTTGCCGTGACGTCACCATGAGTTGGCCAATGACGAACGAGAACAGCGGCTGTTTGGCCGTCTGATTGGACTAGCCCAGTCACGTGATATGTACGTCACAGCAAACAGCCATGGCGCATGGTATAGTTAGCGATTTAATGGTTTTTTTTTAAACTAATTGACCATGCATTTTTTTTTGTTCTTTTGGTGCATTTTTTTATAGTGAACCCTGAAGTTACCTGTTTTTTCGCTTTTTTTTTAATAATAGAAGGTACTTTTGAAATATGTACGCCCCCTACTACTTCACGAAAACTAAAGTTCGCCACGCATTTTAATGCATTTCTTATGAACGCAATAGGTTTCCATTTACATACTACCATAAACAATAAACGGTGCGTCAGTTGTATATGAACAGTATTTTTGTCACTCTGACGTGATAAGCTTGTGAGTAATACTACAGTGAATAATACTAGAGTGCATAAAGAGAACAGTTTAATAGTAAGAGTGTTCTGCGAATCCCGAATAGTAACTCTACGACTATACCACGCGCCATGGCTGTTTGCTGTGACGTGCATATCACGTGACTGGGCTAGTCCAATCAGACGGCCAAACAGCCGTTGTTCTCGTTCATCATTGGCTAACTCATGGTGACGTCACAGCAAACAGCCATTGCGCATGGTTTAAATATGCGGATACGCATTTTATTGGAAGTAAGTCTTATGAAGAGAACTTGGCATCAAAATAAATATTATATGCAATAAATATAAGATATCTAGCCTAAATCTCGTTCATCTGAAAATTATCTCTATCCCATTAAGTCAAACCTCGTTTATCTAATTAAATCTTGTTTATCCCTCTTGCTAATTTCGGTTTATCACCTTTAACCTCCTTTACCGCAAATGACGTTTGTCTGCTTTATCTCAAAAAGTGTTTATCTTAATTATCTCATATCGCGATTATCTCGTATATCAAAATTGTAGTTATTTATCTGAAATATCTCAAGGAAAAAAACACATTAGCACTAAAAAACGATTAAGCGCATAAAATACGAGTGTAAGCCTTTAAAAAACTGAATACTCTAAAAGAACAGAGCAAATAAAAAAAACGTAAGCCACCAACGTCACACCAATACGTGTAAAAGAAGCTCCAGCTTGTTTTTTGGGACGCTAGAGAGTCTTGCACGTTTTTTTTTCTTGCATCTGTTCCTGTAGACCACTACGTTTTTTTTTAGGCTTATATCCATATTTTACACGATTAAGTGTTTTTTAATACTAATTTATTATTTGAGACGGCGCATGGTACAGCAACGCCTGTCATGTCATCTTCGGAGTTGGATTTGTTCTTTTTTTTGTTTGTGACACGGTGACCCAAAAATTTGTTGACTGCGTTGATCAGTGACCCGGTTAAGATACACGCTGCCCCTTTAGTCAAAATTTGCGAAACTACCCTCTTCAACAGATGGACTTTGATTAAACTTTGGCAGAATTTCGTGAGGAAAAAAGCAGTAGCCTACTTTCTACAAAAAAAAAATAGTGTAATTAGCACAGAAGATTATCGCAGCAAAATTCACAAAAATTAGGAACAAAGGTAGGAACTTCGGCCAGGAAAGAAAGAAAGGAAAGCAAGAAAAGTTGTTGAAAAAAGTAGGAAAAAATAGGAATTGTTTACAATAAAGAATATAACTGGTAATCATTTCTGGATCTGAGTTTAATATATTGCTGGTTAAAACCGCACATTTTTTAAATACCGTTGTTTGTAGTGACGAACGTTAATGCTTGATCTTAATAATCTAACGCTCCAAGAACTAGACATTAATCCACCCAAAACCAAAACTGGTAGAAAAACCCGCCAAGTTTCCAACAACGGTCGGCCTTTGAAGGTAATAATATCATTCCACCAGGGAAAGGCCGCCAAGGTTAATCCTATTAGCCAAGTTAATCGCACTAGTGGTAGCAATCTTCAAGTTTTCATTTAACGTACAAAGTATTATTCGGTGCGATTAACTTGGCTAATAGGATTAACCTTGGCGGTCTTTCCTTGGTGGAATGATATCACAACCTTCAAAGGCCGACCGTTGTTGGAAACTTGGTGGGTTTTTCTACCAGTTTTTGGTTTTGGGTGGATATCACAACTTTCATAGGACTGCGAACGTACCAGTGGCGTAACTTCAATGAGGCAGAGGAGGCAGCCGCCTCCGGGCCCACTGACTTTGGGGGCCCCAATTTAAAATTTGTTTGTAATCGAAAAATATTAGGAAGTAAGTTATTGCTATAGTTTCGAGAAAAAAAGTTGTGTCTTGTGTTGTCAAAACTTAATTGTTTTATTTTTTTAAGGGAGGGAGGGGGCTCCACTGGGATCTTGCCTTATGTGGCAAAAAATGCCTCTCGCCTTGTGTTGCAAAGCTATTTTTTTATGAAGGGGGGGGGGGGGCCCCCAATTGGGCTCTTTCTCCTCTTGTATGGCAAAACTGCATTTATTTTTTTGGTGAAAGGGGTCCTCTCACTTTGTGTGGCGATAACTTTTTTTTTGTATGAAGCGGCAGAGAGGGGGCCTCCACTTCACTGCCGCCTCCGGGCCCCAATTTTGAAGTTACGCCTCTGGAACGTACATAAGGTTACACCGTCCGTTTAAGATGCTTCAATCCCATTTTTGCACACACTGACTAACAATCGCTAATTTCGTTCGCTTCGCTCACTCAATCAGCGCATCCCCTTCAGTTGTTTTGTTTATCCCTGCAACTTCCCCTTAATTTTTCCAAGATTTCGTTCACATTTTAGTCATGCAGAAACCCCCGAAGGTCGCTGTTACTAAAACAACAGAACGCGAAATATTCCACCAGCTTTCCACTTATTTTTGAAGTCAGTCTACTTTCGGCTTTTCTTTTTATCTGTGGAAGGAAGGTTGTATTTTTTTTTGTTGATTTCTTTTTGTTTCTTAGCTAACATCTCTAGTGCCTTGTTATTTTTTTATGTAGCAGCTTCTACCATCTTAGTTGCGACAGTTACAGTTGCGACAGTTACAGCTTGAAAGTCCTTTTTTTACGTAAGCAGTCACGCTTTCAAGAAAACAAGCGAGCAACGGAACCAAATGCGCAAACTAAAACCACGCTACGTTGTGGAAAAAATACGCAACGTAACTCATTTCTTTAAAACAAAATTATTTTCGTTTATTAGTTATTGTTTTAACGATAAAGCGTTTCACGCAGTTCTTACCTTACATTTTAATTAAAAGACTGTTCAATTAAATAAAACTCTAGAAAAGGTAGGAAGAAGCAGGAAAGTACGAATGATTAAAAAAAATGTAGGAAAAGTTGGACTGATCATCAAAAAAAGTTAAGAAAAATAGAAATAAAACTTGTAGGAAAAGTAGGGCTGATTTAAAAAAGTAGGAACAGTAGGACTGACTAAAAAAAAGTAGGAAAAGTAGGACAGATTACGAAATGTACGAATAGGACTGATTGAAAAAAAAGAGGAAACGCAGGACTGATTGAAAAAAGTAGGAACAAGTAGAACTGATTTTAAAAAGTATAGGAAAACTAGGACTGATTTAAAGTCGGAATGACTAAAAACGTAGGAAATTTAGGACTGATTACAAAAAGTAGGAATAGGACTGATTTAAAAAAAAGGAGGAAAAGCAGGATTGATTTAAAAAATATGAAAAGTAGGACTGATTAAAAAAAAGTAGAAAATTGGATTGATTAAAAAAGTTGAAAAATTAGGAAAGACTAAAAAAGTGGGAAAAGTAGGACTGATTACAAAAAGTAGGAAAAGTAGAACTGATTACAAAAAGTAGGAATAGGACTGATTTTAAAAAAAGGAGGAAAAGCAGAACTGATTAAAAAAGTAGGAACAAGTAGGACTGATTTTTAAAAAGTTTTTGTACTTCTTGGTTTAGTTTTCTTCCGGCTAGAAATATTTTGAAATGTCTATATTTTTCGTGAAATTGGAAGTTACAACATGCATTTTTTTAAAGTTACGTTGGATGCTGAGCGGCATTACCTGCTTAAGTAGGCTGGTCAGATCGGGAAGTGGAAAGAGTAACCTGGCAAAGGACTTGTCCGTTATTGATGGCGCATTTTGGATTCTTGCATGTACCCCTTCACTTGCTATATTTTTCTTAATTTAACAATTTATAAGGTTGAAAACATTAGAATTTCCTCCTTTGTGCCGCGTCAGTGTGCTTGAGCGGTAAAGAGCTTCCGCGTTTGGTTTCAGAGATCGAAGGTTCAATTCCCGAACAGGTATTCTGACATTTCAGCCCAAAAGGCAAGGAAAATAGATTCGCATCTGCATTTCTCTATCATTAACCGACTCCATTTGGATTTCCATCCTGTAATTCTTTACGTAGGTATTTATTTTCACTAACATTTGTTGAAACTTTAATAAACTTGGCTGGCCCGAATCGACAAATGAGCAGCCAAACCGACTGTGACGCTTTCTCTCTATCTCTCTGTACCAGGTTTCAAGTGGCCGGCATTCGGGTTAATGCTACCTTAATGATGTCTAACACCTGTTTCCGGTGTAGACCACACAGCCAGCAAACTTAAAAGCGAAGTTGAATTTAGGCCAGAAAAAAAAATCATGAATTAATAATAAACAAACAAAATATTTTAAAGGAGAGTTTCAGTAATGGAACTTAAATAGCTTAAATGTTGGCTTTGTTTGAAACTCCGAAACACAAAAAAGAACGATTGAAGTTTTCTTTGCATATTCTTTTATTTTTTTATACAGGGTCGTTGTCCGCAGTAAAGTATTCCCATAGAAAATTACGAATTTGGGGCAATATGGCCCGATGGTTAGCATGACCGTCTCCTGTGCCAGAGGTCCCGCGTTCGAGTCCGACCTCGGCCACCCCTGGCATTTTCGGGAAGAGAAGGGCCCTGTGATGTCTCATGCTCATGTCGATTGTGGCATGTAAAAGATCCTAAGAATTTCAGATGGGATTTACCTAGCAAAATTGTCTCTCTCTCCTTCTGGCGCTTTGGCTAAAGCTGGGTGCGCATCAAACAACAACAGTTATGAATACTCGTCTAGTCAAACGTAGCTAGGCCGAAGAAGAGCAGATTGACAACGAAGTCTTGGGACAGGGCGATTTTTTCCTACGTGTTAATACGCTTTTGTTTGAACTTGCCTGTCACCCCCCCCCCCCCCACCAAAAAAATAAATTCGACAATTTGTCGAAGTACTAGTTAGCATTCGTACTTGCCTGTTGAATCAAAATATGCTCAATCAGAGTGACTTGACGAGTCAGGTCGACCTGGTACTCATCGTTTTAGGCATAACGCATATACCATTAGTAAAACCGGAACAGAGAGGATGCTGTTTGACAAATTCTAACCTACGATCGTTTACCAATAATTTACTTGCGATTGGAGTTTCCAAAATCAAATGTTGTAAACACAGAAAAAAATTAGGCTCCCCCGTGCACTGGGCAACCAGGCCGCTGCGGCCAATGATAATGCTTATGGTATGGTATATGTAGCACCGCGCACTTGGCCGCAACGGCCAGTCATTCGCAGGGGCCACTGGAATCCCGGGCTGCGTGCAAGCTACCACAAGGCGACCATATTTGCTCCGTGTTCATTTTTCACCACGTGATCGTGAATTATCAATAAAACACGTCACCGTGTTTTTTGGCCGCCACAGGCACTGGCCGCCCAGTGCGCGGGGGCCCTTAAGCTAACAGATCGCCGAATGAAAATTGAAAACCCTTTTCTAAAACATTACAAAATATGCCGGAAAAATTACAAACCCAGCTTGTCAACGCGATTACGCATGCACATTTTGCCAGCCCGGACAGACACTAGCAGATTAATT
>JAHWFP010020984.1:26508-40418 GCA_023313725.1 Lithobius niger | reverse complement strand
TCTTCCCATGTCATAGTCTTTAATCTTTAGTCATCAAGGCTTCCTTGAACCTAGTACTTACAGGCTGATTGTCACCAACGGCAAATATAAAGAATCTACCGAGTGCCATCTAGCGGCACTGATATCGTGAACCTTTATAACTTGCTCCCAGGTGCACGAGGACGTACCAAACTTTAACTCAATAATTAAGGAGGCATGTGCTTGTAATAGATATAATTATCGTGAGTAATCATCAGTTAACCGGCGATAATTACTCGTTTGTGAGAACAGCGCAGTTCAATGTGGAGGGGGTGGAACCTCACGAGTGGGAAGCATGAGTGCGATTCCCACCTAACCCCGGGACATTATACTACACCGTTCCGAACAAATGAGCTATTATTGCCGGTTAACTGCCGATTTCTCATGGATGTGTTTTAATGGCAAAGTGTGACGTCAAGCTAACATATTGACTTAAATAATTTGAGTTTTTTAAAATTTGTATTTTTAAATTTTATATATGAATTATAATGAATTTAAAAATTTTTACATACAACTGATGTAAATTCCTGAACGGAAACTTATTGTCTAGAAACTTCCTGTCTACGACAGTAAGTTACCCTTTTTTAAGTTAAGGTCGTATTTTTCTATTTTACTAGTTTAAATAAGATTAGACAGTATAAAAGGTGCTGTGGGCTTGAGTCGTAGTTTAGGTGTATTTCAAAGTGTTGGTAGCCTAGTTTTCGTGCCGTCGGACAAAAGGTTGCCGGGTTGGGCCATTCCTCCATATGTTGGGCTTAGCATAGTAGGTCTGCGCGAGGTTTTTTTTTCCGTGTTGATACGAAAAATATCGCAGGTCGCAAAAGTGCCTTTTTATGCTGGGGTGTGCTGGTTGAATTTGTGTTGTGTACGGTAGTTGTGAAGAGTCGATCATTATATGTCACATGGTGGAGTAGGGCTGGTGTAAACCCCGTAAACGGTGTTAGATTATCAAAAAAGTGTGGGCTATCAAAATTAACCGACGGTGACGTGTGTGGGTTTTCAGATTAAAGCAACATACCGCCTGCCTTATAACCTTCCGCCTGCCTCACAACACACACGCGACGATCACATCCGCGTATTTACCACAGCTAAAGTCAACTGAGACAGTAGCTTCGTTCCTCACAGTGAAAAATATAGCTACTGTCTCAATTGGCATTGCGCCTAATAGTCCTGCCACCGTGAACCCATTGATCGTGTCGTCAAAAACCGGAATGATTATTGTATTTTAAAATCACAATTTATAATTTTCTAGACTAGTGTCTTATAATTTTGCTTCGGCGATCTATTGGAATAATTTATTTTAATTTTAACCGCATTAGTCTATTAGATTGTAGATCTCATGGTAATTATTAGAAAATTAGTAGATGTACAACCAGAGATGAAACGACATGATTATTGTACGCGCGCATTGCATCATTTAGTGACGGGTCGTTCTTAAATATAGTTAACAATATTCAACAGAAAATCTCCTAGACGCCACATTTTAAAACGTTTTTTTAGCAAGGGAAAGACTAACGGTAAGTAAATAGACCTTTGGGGCCGTACTTGATATGGAGGATCGAGAAAAATGGCGCTGGGAGGTATATCCCTTTAACCGTATGTAACGACTGTAAAGTTGCCATCTCTTGCTTGCTGGCTTGTTCGTAATTACCTAATAACTGTAATTAGGGCAAATTACGGTGTTCTATTCGAACTCTCAAAGATGATACAATTGCAAGGGATGGAACCCTGATCTTTGGCTATCGTGCGTGACACGTACACTCCGTTTGTGAAATTTTAAGTGTTTCGATATTGTGGCGGAAGCAACCCCTTATAATGGAGAAGGTTTGGCGCCAAAAAGAGTCATTCCCAACGAGCACGCAACAAGGGCAGAACTCTTTACACGAACTGTCTAGTTGCACAATTTCTCGATTCATGTGCGGATTGTTAAAGTGTTAATTTTTGTATATTGCGTAATATCGAAGGATGAAGTAAAAAAAAGGTTTTGCATTTAACAAGTCTGCAGTGAACCCTTGAAATTACACGACTACACTTTTATCATGGGGTTGTGTTAGCGTGACGTCCCCACCGTGCATTAATATGTTTTAATTACGCCAGAGAAGATCATCTACACTAAACCTAAATAGGCATCAGCAAAGCTTCGAACTAGTACTTCGCTAGTCACCCCTTCCACACCGCCCCCCACCCCATTTTCCGGCTTAAGTTCAGCTTACTTCCTGCCACGTGAAGATCTAACAGTTTTTCGTGTGTCTACTTTTCTGACTGCATTTTCGTTCTGAATCACAGTGCGATTGCTGAACTAATTAAATTACCTGATAACTGCATGTGTAATTCAATAATTATCATTTGTACCCTTAGGGTTTACTATCCAAACTAGTAATTGAACCAAACATTGAAAGATTTGTTTTCATTATTATGCTACAGGGAAGACTTGTTTTTCCAAAGTGGTCATTACACGTTCATATGGCCGGGTCAGCTGTTTGCGAGAGAAAATGACCACGCGCACGTGGCTCAACACTTGTGTAAAACCGAAAGGTGTCTTCTTCTCTACAGGCAAACTCATTTGTAAATTTTTACAAGTCCAAACGGCTTTTTGTAGCTGTAGGCAATGGCTCATTAAAAGACTTTGAGCGGCGGTTCAAAACTCAATCCAAAGTCTTTGAATGATTTGTTTTAAAGTCACGAAAAACTTTTGACGATTAAAAAAAAAAAACTCCTCTAGTTTGTTATTTTAGAGCTATTGCTGTAATCAATAAATAAACTCTTGCCAATAAAGTTCTTCTATTATAATTTTACGTTTCTAAATTACTCTCAGGGTTAACGTTCTTCAAATCCGTAAGATCCGTACTCCTTACAGGTCTAAACATGAAGGAAAGCAAAACGGGCTCGATGAGTGATAAATAAATACAGCTGCATACCTACGTCCATTGTCTTTTGAACTTTAATGGCAGACTGCCTGAGAGGGAATTGAACCCTAAACCCTTTGAGACCGAAAAAATTTTTTACCATTGTTACCTACTAACTTTTGCTTTGTCGGAAAATGTGCTGAAAATACCATGGGAAGATATCTAATCTACCCCAAAACAAAACTTGTTAAGGATACCCGCCAAGCTATTCGGCCGTGTGAAGTCGTGATTTCAAACGCCAAGCTCTTTCGCCAAGCTAATCCCACCGACTGAGAGTTCGAAGGTTAAATGAAATATATGAAAATTGCTTACTTGGCAATTTTTAATTATTTCATTTAACGTTTGAAGTATTAGTCGGTGGCATTAGCTTGGCGAAAGAACTTGGCGTTTGATATCACGATGTCATACGGCCGAAAAGCTTGGCCGGAATCCTTAACAAGTTTTGTTTTGGGGTAGATATCAGATCTTTTTGGTCCAAACTGATGAAATCCAATTTTTTTTTCTTAGTAATTATGACGTGGAAACAGCAATCTAGTTTTCTGGTCCATTGCGTTTTTTTTTTGTTGGCTTTCGTTACTTTTTGAGCACATCAATCACCTTTTTTCATATGATCAGTATTTCTTAGTATAGCAATATCTCTTTACAAATACACGAATTTAATTAATGTTCAGTTTAGAATTGTTGCACAATAACAATGTTTAAAACAATGTAAAAACAATCAATTTGGTCGTTTGGAGCTCTCTAACCCCTGAACCACTTGCCCAATTAGATAGGTCCATATGAAAAAGGCACATCTACAGAGCAATACCTGTAAAATGAGCTAAGAACCAGCTTTATTCACCGTATGGAAGAATTTATTTTCGTGATACAAAAGCAGGCGTTAGTAGTACGTAGTTAAGTAGTAAGTAGTAAGTAATTAGGCAAATATCAACGTTACTCACGTCGTTTTTTCAACAAGAAATCGGTAAGCTGGGTCCTTAATAGTGAGTTTTATGTTGTCAGGCGACCAAAGTCTCCCGATTAAACAAGTTCAGCCTTTTCTGTAGCATAGTTATTTATCCTCAGATGGCAAACTACCCAAACTACCCACAACGTGTCTAGTCGTCGCCATGCTCACATATACATATATTATCTGGATGTTATAGTTTTATCTTGGCGGGCAACACACTAGCGTGTGTCTTGATAAATAAAGTCGTTCCGACAACCATTAGACATAACCATACAACCACAACCCAACCTTCAAAATTATTCTAAGAGTAATCTAGACACACGCTAGTGTGTCGCCGCCAAGTTAACAGTAGATCATCCTATTGTAGACTTCCGATTGTTAAAAAATTGATTGTTAATGATAAAAAGGCGGCTCACTAGCAGACATGTGTATGTTAACTGTAAGCAACTGAAAGCATATTTTGGCATGTTGAGGATAAATCCCAATGCGACAGAAATGTTTCAAATTGTGCAAAATGTAAGGGGAAGGGTCAGAGATTAAGAAAAACTAAAATTTAAAGGATGAGTATGCACCAATCATAGAGAAAAAGATGCGTCAATAACGTTGTTTTTATGTTACTGTCTAGCTAGCTAATAAGATTTTTCCCATGTTAATTCCCATAGCCTTTTTACTCATGGCTAGCGCAAAATTGCGACGTCCTATGTAGCTGAACTTTTGCACACGGCTGCATGGTGATCTGAGCATGGTCCTTTTGTTGGTTTGGGGGTTGTAGGGGTCAGGACAAATGCGTGGAAGGGTTTTGAAATTCGCCACTAGGGAATTTAAATTTCGTTTCTCTTCCAAGTTGCAACCAAAGATTTCAAGCAACAATGGTTTGAACAATCAACACTGGTCCTTAGATGATTGTTAAAAGTCTGGACGAACTAATAGCTGAACTGTAACGAAGGACAAAATAAGCAAACATTAACGTTGCCGTGGATTGCGTAAAAATAAAGGAATGCACGTTAGATGATGGTTACGCAACAATATGAGCATCCATGACGAAGCGTGGGTTTTGCTAATAACCCAAAAATTATTATGCTGTTTTAGTAACAGGGGTTTCTGCAGGACTAAATGTGAACGAAGAAAGCAAACGAAAAAAATTCTCAATTTTGCTGGTGTAACGGCTAATTATTTATAGATATGAAATGCCTCCAAAAAGAAAGGTAGAGCGGAATATAGATGGTGCGTTGACTTTTTGTATGTTCACAGTCCTAAGTTACATGTGTCTATCAACTGCAAGCAACTAAAAACGTAGCTTGTCATGTCGAGAATAAATCCTAATGCTGCCGAAATCTTGAAAAAGTAAGGGAAAGGTACAATGATAAACAAAACAACTAAATGGCATGCGCTGATTGAGTGAGCGAAGCGAACGAATTCAGCGATTGTTAGCCAGTGTCTGCAAAAATGGGATTGAAGAAACGTAAGCATGTGAAGAATGCTCGTACAATAAACTAAGCCATGTCAATCTGGCTAATCAAACGGCTAATTGGCAATGGTAAGTTTGAAAATTATCAATGTAAAAAATTATAGATATCAAATTCCTCCAGAAAAAGGTACAGATGAAGATAAGACGGTGTAACCTTTTGTACGTTCAGAGTCCTACGAAAGTTGTGATATCCACCCAAAACCAAAACTGGTAGAAAAACCCACTAAGTTTCCAAAAACGATTGGCCTTTGAAGGTAGTGATATCATTCCACTAGGGAAAGCTTAATCCTAATAGCCAAGTTAATCCCACCGAATAATACTTTGGACGTTAAATGAAAACTTGAAGATTGCTACCGCTAGTAGAAATCTTCTAGTTTTCATTTAACTTTCGAACTATTAGTATGTGCGATTAACTGGGATAATAGGATTAACCTTGGCGGCCTTTCCGTGGTGGAATGATATCACTACCTTCAAATGCCGATCGTTTTTGGAAACTTGACGGATTTTTCTAGCAGTTTAGGTTTTGGGTAAATACAGTGTGTACAATACACGCTACACACTCGCCTACTTTTGGAGCGAATTTTTCAGGATTCTTCAAGTAGTCTCCTTTCCGTTCATCCTACTGATGATGCATACACTACTATTCCAGATTTTAAATTCAAGATTTCAGGACTAGTATTTTTTTTTTTATTTTCAACGACATTTCCAGGTTTTCAAGGACTCGCACGAACCCTGAATTACTTAATCTGTTAGGTCTATACTAAGCATTCTAAGACAATTAGTTTTTACGATGTTTCAGAGTTGTCGTTTAGCAAAATAAAATGCACCAATATGACCTACAGTACCGTGTTATAAAGCAAAACTATTAAAACATGTGAACACTACAGTAAGGTTTCACGTGGACTAAACAGCACAGCAACACTGCCGTATATGAAACCATACAGGAAAGTTTATTTGTGTTCCTTTGCTGTTTTGCCTTCGGATCAGTTAAACGAGTTCGTTTATGTTTTCTAATGTCCGGTCGTTCCGGCCTAACATGAATAATTAAGCTGACAAGTTCACATTTCAAACATATGTTTGTTCCCTCGTTTTGCAGTACGTTTCGCCACGACGGTCAAAATAATGATTTGCGGACGCATTAACTTGTATTTCGCTAATTTTAACAATTAATCTGTTGATTTCATAAATGCAGCTTCACAAACTACTTCTGACTGCATGCAAAGCAGCCAAACCTTCTTCTTGAAATAATAATGCTAACAGGTCTACTATTCGTCGAATGAACGAAGCTAGCAAATTCTTCTAATTTATTCCTAACTTTACTAGATAAACTAAACCTAACTAAAACTGGTTGAGTTTGTCGATGAGAAGTTACAATTAAGCTAAAAAAAAAGTAAAACTAATCCTGTAAAATTGTCAGGTACGTAAACATAAATTATTTTCGGGAGTGGCATACAAAAAAGACAATTGCCGCAAAATTGAAAAACATTTGATCAAATTTCACGGTTCGTGCAGATACTTGTAAAATATACCGGATTCGGTTTCGATTTTCATGGTCGAGTTACGTGGTCGTCGAATATACAGTACTATAGCATGGCGCACTAGCTAACCTCCCCCCCCCCCCAAAGGCCGAAGGATTTGAATTATAACAATTTTTAAATGTGAAAGTGAACAGCAGGGGTAACGGATGCATCGGTCACAAAAAAAAATCTATATAATTTATATATATTATTATAATTATATATATATATATAGCATACGGACACATTAAATAAAACATGTCGAAACGTGCTTTGAAGGAGTGAATACCGGTGGCAGCCACGGCATAAGCTGGAAGAGAGTTCCAAAGGGGCCCAACTCTTAATGAGAAAAAGTCGTGCCTAATGTTCAGCTTGGAATGGTTGCCAAATTGTGTACCAAATTTCATGCTTTTAGTTCGACCAGCAGGATTTTATTGGGTATCAGCCTCACGGAGGGGGCACAGGAGGGTCTTGGGGTGGGTGGGGGTTATCTCATGGGAGTTCCGTAGCTACTTTGATTTCTACTGCTAAGAATGACTTGTGAGGTAAATTTCATACTTTCATGCTATATCTGCACCCATTTCCTGGTCATCAGCTTGACAGAGAGAGAGCAAACAAGTGCTGTGGGGGCCTTTGGGGTTGTTATGGGAGCTCCATAGCTAATTCTAATTCTACTGCTAACAATGACTTGTGTACCACAGTTCATGCTTTTAGCATGATCTACTAGAATTGTTGGTCACTAGCCTCACGGAGGATAGTATGGGGGCACATGGAGCCACTGGCGGGAG
Source organism: Lithobius niger (assembly GCA_023313725.1). Taxonomy (NCBI): domain Eukaryota; kingdom Metazoa; phylum Arthropoda; class Chilopoda; order Lithobiomorpha; family Lithobiidae; genus Lithobius; species Lithobius niger. Next base: position 32,772 of record JAHWFP010020984.1, on the reverse strand, counting down.
GGGCTTGGGGGGGTAATGCAGTGGAGTTCCATAGCTAGTTCGATTTCTATGGCTAAGAATGACTTGCGTACTACATTTCATGCTTTTAGTTCGATCTGTCCGAATTTGTCGGTCATCAGCCTCACGGAGGGGACCCGAGGACACTGTGGGGGCCTGGAGGGGTATGACGTGGGAGTTCCATGCACAGCTTGTTCAATTTCGATTGCTAAGGATGACTTGTGTGCCACAGTTCAAGCTTTTAGCACGATCAGCAAGAATTTGTTAGTCATCAGCCTCACGGAAGGAGATGTAGGGGCAGAGGGAGCCGGTGGGGGCCTGTGGATGGGGGTATCTCAATGGGGTTCCATAGCTAGTTCGATTTGCACTGCTAAGAATGATTTGTGTACCAAATTTCATGCTTTTAGCTCGACGCGCATGATTATCTCAAATTATGGTCCTTAAACAACTATACACTACTATTACTTGGCTGGGAACTTGTCAAACCTCTCCAAAAGTGCACAAACCTTGGGTGCGCAGCGAGTCCACAGCGAGAATCTATTGCACTTTAAACATAGAAGCGAGTTAACTTCGTTTGGAAAGAGTGGTAAACTTAATACACTAAAGCTCATGAGAATAATGTCGAGACATTAATGAATTTAAAACGAAAACAAAGGAAAGAAAACGGAGACCACCTCGCCAAGCCGAGCTTTAAATAAAAGTAACGGGAGTGGGCACAACGTTCGGCTTAAAATTGTACAAGTGACAACTAAAATGAAAATGGAGTGCGTTTAAGATGATATATCATACTTCTCGGTTGTAATCGTACTTCAAGGTTGCTACAATGAATAAAACGATCGAGGTTACACTTTCCACATTATAATAATGAATAATGAATGAATGAAGAAATTTTAATCCGTGAAATGAAGAAATTTTAATCCGTGAAAGCATTTCTAATCCAGTCTGTGCGAAAATGGGAGTGGGCAGTTGGGAGTGGGAGTAGGGAGTGGGAGTGAGGGGGTGGGGAGTGGGAGTGAGGGGGTTGGGACTCTTGGGAGTGGGGCCGGGAGGGGGGGGGATGGGTCTGTAAACTTAATTCATGACCGGCCCCGTGCGTAGCACGGGCTTCCTCTAGTAATAATAATAAATTCATTGCTAATGCAACAGGCAATGGAAGGATCGGGGTTGATCACTAACTCTTCGCCTGAGTTTAAAAACAATAATACACAAAAACGTATCGTTAAAAACTTAAAAGTAAGGGTCTAAAAGTCAAATCCTGTAAGATACGGACAAGCTTTGACTGTAAGGGTCTAGGTGTCAAATTTGGCCAGTAAGACGCTACTAAGCATTAGACCCTTACTACCCGGTTTTTGAGGAACAGCTGTCCGAGATCGTCTTATAAAGACCCATGAGATGATCCAATGATAGTGGGGGTGTGGGTTTCCTACTTTGCTTTAGGTCGACATTTTTTTTTCGGTTTGGTAACATGGCAGCGATTCCAAGCAAGACAACCTGCTACAAGTGTAAGCGTGTACATCCATTCTGTCTGAATAGACTGGGATGATATTTACAAAGTTGAATTTATAAAATTAGCTTACTAACTCATTCATTAAGCAAGTCTCGTGGTGGTGGGATGTGCGTGCGTTTCCTGCTTTGCTTTAGCTTAAAAAATTTTTGTATTAGTTTGGTATTTGCAGTAGAGATTATTATTGGTTGTTGTCAATTGTTTAAATGTACAAAGTTCATACAAAGATAATAAAAAATTTCAAAGGATCAAAAGTAACAGAAAACAGAGTGCCAAATTTCACAGGAAAATTGTGTTCTTGAAGTTTTTTAAACATATTCCAAGAACAACAAAAAAAACCTATTATAACCATACATACACACGTTCAACCCGAATAGGCTTGAAATACATTTATAAAATTAGATTACAAAATTGAGTTACTAAGTCATTAAAATGATCACCGGGTAGTAAGGGTCTAATGCTTAGCAGTGTCTTACTAGCGAAATTTGACACCTAGACCCTTACAGTCAAAGCTTGTTCGTGTTCCTTAACAGGTTTTGATTTTTAGACCATTACTTTTAACGATACTTTCTTGTTTGTTAATCCGTGTTGCTTTGAGAATTGTAATAAATAGGTGTGGTGGTGGATGAGGGGTGGGGCATGTGTGACACCTTTATAATTAACTTGTTGTTTGTTTTGTTGCGCCGCCTTTAAGCTCGGTAAATAGCTGTGGCCCTTACTAACCCAGCTATCGCTAGTGTTAACAATAGAAACAAATACTTTAATCTTCAGTCTACGTCTTGCAGCTGGCGTATGCTAAATGGCATTGTTGCATAATAACAATGTAAAACAATCAATCTGATCGTTTAGAGCTCCGTAACCCCTGAACCACTTTACCAATTAGGAAAGGCCTTATGGAAAGGACACATCTACGGAGCAATACCTGTAAGATGAGCTAAGAACCAGCTTTACAGGACAAATAGTTTGATCTGTAGAGAGGACAGACGAAAGGTACATCCCCAGAACAAGACCAAGACCAAGAACAAGAAGTTGTTTCTTTGGCCCCTTTCTGTATCTCGGGTTTGGCTCGACTAAATTTCACAATATTTGGACTGTAGACAGGCCTTGACTAGTCAAGGCTAGAGTCCAAATTTGGTTTAAAGATGTTTAATTTTGACGGAGTTATAAGCTCTCAAAAGTTGAAAGTTGAAAGTTGAAAGTTTAACGCAGAGTTCCTAGGTCGACCCTGACTAACACTGGCTAAGAAAAAATTAACACTATGTAAATGGGCGTACAACAATTGGATGTTCGCACTTTACACAAGGACAAACTTCGAGAGGTCAGCTTGCTTTAATAATCTTTTAAAGATGTTTACGGCTGGTGCCAAAACGACGTCGTAAGGTGAATGGTTCCACACATTAACAACTCTGTTGCAAAAAAAAAAAATGGCGGCAATCAATCTTAATTAAGTTACCTGCAAGCCTTAGTGGATGACCTCTAGTTCGTTAACAACCTCGAATGCAAAAGTATTCACTACAGTTTATGTCGTAAAAACCATGTAAAATACCATATGTAAGGACCAAGTCATTTACCAGGCGACGCATTTCGAGTTTATAGGCAGATTTAGAACTTTTAAGCGTTTCTGATAAGATAAGATTTATTTGCCACTAAAACGCAAAAAGGCAAGAAAGGGTGGAAATCAAGCGACCACTAACATCTTTCCGCACGATAGGCTAAACGGTAAAAGGTAAAATTATTTACGATAGGCTAAAAGGTAAAAGCATGCAAAATCAAAGATATTTTGTCTAAACAATAAGATTTTTGGATATGTTTTGCAGTAGTAAACTACAAATGGAGCGCATTCAGGGACAAAACTCTGGGCGTTGCAAATGTGACTTTAAACAGCCACCATTAAGAAGTCGTCTGAATACATCCACTGGTGGGGCCATAACAATGTTTTCGCCCAGAGAGTTCCAAACTGGAGCAATACGAATACTAAAAAAAAGACTTCCTACAGTTTAATTTGAAACTGGGAATTACCAGTTTCAGACTAATGAATTATACTAGATTAATTATACTGGCCAGGAAGCAGCTTTGTAAAGCGTCGCTACGCAGACTATTAGCTCAATGTCTTTTAATACGTAAGGGGACCAGATACTGCCATGAATTTTTTTTTTATGTTTTAGTGTTTATTTTTACCTGAAGACGGGAGGTTGTCCTCCCGAAACGTTGTGTGGTTTTAATTGTGCACGATACTGGCTGTCACTTAATCTTATTAATGCCACTAGATAGCGCCACGGTAGAATATAAAGAAAATACCCTGCCGGAACGGTTTAGCTTAGTGGGTAGATGGCAGAACAGAAGAATACACTGTTAAATGTAACGACGTAGTGTAATAGAATTTAAGTCCATGGTGTAACCGACCGATTTGCAATATTCCTTCCCATCTTTCCTGATCACGTTGCTCCCAGGCGCACGAGGACGTCCCACATTTTTACTCAATAATTAAGGAGGCACGTGGCTTGTTTGTTGTGTTTAAAGGGATATACCTCCCAGCGCCGTTTTTCTCGATCCACCACATCAAGTACGGCCCCAAAAGTCTATTTACTTACCGTTAGTCTTTCCCTTGCTAAAAAACCGTTTTAAAATGTGGCATGTAGGAGATTTTCTGTTGAATATTGTTGACTATATTTAAGAACGACCCGTAACTATATGATGCATTGCGCGTGTACAATAATCATGACGTTTCATTTCTGTGTGTACATCTACTAATTTTCTAATAATTACCATGAGATCTAAAATCTAACAGACTAACGCGGTAAAAATTCAAATTAATTATTCCATAGATCGCCGAAGCAAAATTATAAGACACTAGCCTAGAAAATTATAAATTGTGATTTTAAAATACGATAATCAATCCGGTTTGTGACGACACAATCGTTGACTTGATTCTGCCTCGTGTACTATTCACAAAGCCAACCGAGACAGCAGCTATGCGAGGAACGCAGCTACCACCCCAGCCGACCTTGGCACTGTAATTGCTCGGATGATGATCTGCGCGTAGCTGTAATTTGGCACGCGGAATTTTATAAGGCAGGTCCCTTTAAAGATATGGTTTTGTGCATTCCTTTGCTTGCTGTGAGAGAGAAATCAAAAGGGCTAGGGTGGGGTGTGGTGGAAACCCACCTTTAAGGCAATGGACAAAGAATTGCACCCACCACCTATGTTCGAGAAATGGGAAAAATAGCATGAAATTCGACAATTGTATAACTTCGCACTCTATTACCACACACAGTTTTTAGTAAATGTCGGCAACAACCCCGTAAAAGCCTTTTTTTTTTTTTTAATTAAGGTTATGTCTCTAAATAGTCAATAAATTGCTAACATGCCTTTGAATCAATTCATGGCAATAAACAATTATAATTTTTTCGTAAAGGCTGTGCGACTCGACTGTTCGAAACCAAGAATGTTAATAAATCCGGCCGACAAAGTTACACGAAATTTATTGGCCGAGCGAGCGAAGCGAGTCTAAATTGGTCAAATTTGGATTTTGTGTCTGTTTGTTTGGGAGATGATAACATTCGCAGTTTGGTTTTGATTTGGATGAAATTTCATGACAAGGAAGCATTGGTGCATGAAATGCATAAGTTCAAATATGAAATTTCAATCTTAAATATTTTTGAGGGGTGTGGGGGGGGGGAGAAAATCAAGGTACAGCACTGGTAAGAAATGTAAGTGTCACAGCAGATCGCTGCCCTTAGAGCACTGCAGGGGCGTCAATCTATGGTGGGGAATGGGGCAAATGCCTCACTGAAATTTCAGTGTAGAGTGGGGGGGGGGGGAGACTAAATACAATCGCATATGATTTTTTTTAGTTTGTCCAGAACGGTTTGCCTTAGGTGGTAGAATAGTAGAGTGTACTATTAAGTGTAACGACGTACGATATAGAATATAAGACCATGGCGTAACCGACCAATTTTTAATATTTCTTTCCGTGTCCTAGCCCAGACCCCTTGCCTTGCCTCCAAATGAATGGCGACTGTTGAATGTAAACAAACAGCATCAACAGTGCAGGTTCGCTGGACCGCTCCAGTGGAAAAAATATTCAGATTGGCCTAACAAAGCCATCTAGGAGAGCTTGGGGAGCGCTGATAAGCTTCCCCAGAGGATCCGGGGCAGCGCCCCGATAGCTGCAACACTTTACGATACATTACTGCCCTATCGCACATACATTCTGATGGAATTCACGTAGCATTATGACACGTTTGTACAGTTCCGGACTGGCTCAATTTTTATGACCGGGCTGATAAGATTTTGGCCCACCAAATTAAAAAAAAATTGGGCCACCGAATTAGTTTTTCCTCAATTTTACAGGCTCCCGCCCCCCCCCACTTCCGCTTTGCAGCATTCAGTTGAATTCAGTTGAATTCAGCATTCAGTAATTCAGCATTCAGTTGAATTGCAATGAACAATTATTTAAAAAAATATATATATAAATAAAGAGGGGCCGCCGGCCCACCGGGCAATCGCTCTCCAGCCCCCCCTACCCAGTCCGGGCCAAAAATGCATGCGTATTTTATGATCACTCTGCTTCTAATAAAATAATCTTTTCATTATAATATTTTTGCATAAAGGGGAATCAGAGCACGTGAGGGTGAACCATAGGATTTTTTCATGCGTATGAGTGGAAAATGACAGAAAAAATTGTCCATTGAATGGACCGCCACCACTACTATCGTGCTTTGCACGTGCAAATCGTTAATAAATTATGTGGGGGGGGGGGG
>JAHWFP010020984.1:10632-26408 GCA_023313725.1 Lithobius niger | reverse complement strand
CCCGGCAAATCGACGCCCCTGGAGCACTGTGGAGAAATCACATATAAGTTGAACACCGGGCAGAAATCATATAGGTGTTTACCCTGTGCTTATCAAAAGTGAACTGATTTTAATTCTGATATGCACAGAATTATATGCCAGTTATACGCCTGGTATTCAGCTTGCCCGAATTTCATTATGCCGGCTGAACATCGACACCATTTTTAAATACTTCTTAAATATTTGGCAGGAAAAAAAATTGTACATATATAAATTACTCATTTATACGCACGTAAATGCCAAGATACGTTTGTCCGTTCGCCATTTGGTGTACAAATATCTTACGCCTAAATTTAAGCATGTGATTCCTACGCATACATAAACAACACGAAAACGTTACAAATAATCGCAACTATACAACCAGCTTGGCCGCAAGGAAGCGAAAATCGTGCCACCACGCAGCACCATTTTAAAACCACTGAAAAACGGGGGGAAAGCCGGCCAGTTTCAAAAAATTGGCAGGCGCTCGCCAAATTGATGGGGAGGAGGGCTAAAATGTGGAGAAGCGAACCGAAATCTCTCCTTACAGCTCGGATTCCGACGAAAGCGTTACGCACGCAGCATCCTCCCTCCACCATCTATTTCTCCATTGAATTTCTGGGGCCGATTTTCCAGTTTTTATCAAAATGGGTTTCTAAAAAAATTAAATTAAATTACGTTGAAATGGAAGGATAGTTCGCTTACCAAATGCTTCTGGGCAGAAGCGGTGAATATTCCTCTACATTTTGCTGGACACACCACCTAGAGTAAACCTGGCCAGCGTTGGGTGCCAGGCAGCAGGCGTATCAGCTGGCGAGGCGAACGAGCTGGTCCACACGCCGCCTACCGTTCGTTAATAGGATTCTGCATCCCCGGCTATTTTTAGACCTCTTCATCTCTTATTACAGCGCTCCGTTCGGACTTGAGTATTTTTTTTTTCATTATTAAAATTGTAACACTGTTAAAAAAGAAAGATATAGAAAGAAAAATTTAATATTAATTTTAATATTAAAAATGAACAAGGCCGGTGTAGCAATTAGGCTTGTAATCGCATAAGTACAGCGATTTTCTGAACGCTCCCTAAACGCTGTTAGTTTCAGTTTCGAATATTGAGGATTTCGCCGCTAGATGGCAGAGTGAGAATGGGAAAAGAGGAGGGAAAAAAAAGGTGAGGTAGCTTTATTGGGAATTAATCGAGATAAATGGATTCACATTTTAAAGGAAAGCTTATTTAATAAAAGAAACCCGAACGTCTTCACACATTAAGCTGTTCACTCTTATTATGAAAAAGTTGCCCAGTGACGTAAAAAAAATTGTAAAATAATAATGCGTGCATAATTTCAAACAGCGATTCAGTATTGAAATAAATTAAACTTTGCGCGGTTTTTTTAATTTATTTATTTATTTATTTTGGTGCGTTTTAAAAGAGCGCTTGTAGGCGCTTGCACAAATAAATCAATTTTTCGTTTTCAGGTTTTATAAATTGCTTCCTGTTAAATGTACCGGAAGTGGCCGGAGAGCACGATTTCTGCTTGTTTGTGTGTGGAGAAAAAGCTACGATTGAAATGTTTAGTAGGTTGAAATCGGTTTACCGTTTGACTCCACAAATTAAACGATGCCTGACAACAACAAACGCACGACGTGCCGGGTAAGTAACGTGGTAAAAGAAGGAGTTTTATTATTTATGCAACTATCGTGCCCTCAAGCTTTTGAAGGACTTCTTACTAAGCTGAAGAGATCCCAATATGCACACACACAGATCTGGCCGACGTCTCTTTATTTTAAAAGCCACTAAAACTGTGTTTAGGTGAACTGGTTTTTACACCACTTTCTTATGTTTTTAGTTAGTATTCAAATGGTCTTTCTGCAGTCAGTGTGCAGGAGAAGCCCACCTCGGTTGAATATCGACTGCTTCCTACTGGCTACAACCAATGCCGCAAGTAGCCTTTCTCAAGGGGGGGGGGGAGGCAAGGGGGAAATGTAGGGCCCACAGAGCCGAAACAATTACAATTTTAGGTTCAAGGTTGTAGCTTATTTTAAAGTAGTTTTATGTAAAAATGTGGGCCCCTACTTTGAATTTAGGGACCCCAGGGCCCAGATGCCTTGTACCGTTTGTACCCCCTCTCCCCCTCCCTTAATTTTGGCTCATGTCTACAACCCACTAGGCAATTACGGATCCCTGTTGGCTGGTTTATGCCCTCACATCTTTAAAAGGCCATAACAGCGCTTTTAGTACTTTTAAAAGAATTGCTGCAAAGAACAGTTGGTGATAGGGTGGTGGTAGCTTGGCAGGGCTCGACTTAACCCCAAAATATTGATTAGCAAAACTGCGATGCAAAATGAAACTTTTATAGCAGCTACTGAATTTTGATTAGCAGTTTTTGTTTTATTTACTTCTTAAAAACAAATAGGCCTAGGCATAACACATGTTTTTACTTTTTATTTTCTCAACAGACAGAACCTTCCAAAGCTCTCGTTGTGTTCATGGACAATTTTTTAAATTCTGTTTATTTAGTTTTAATTTTAATTATATAATATTTTTGGGCAGTTACCATTAACATTCCTACAGCTTCAAGACATTTGTGGCAGTTTTGCACAATCGTTACGAATCGTTAGGGTTGTCACTGGGCCATGCATTGGACTAGTGGCACCGGGAAGAGCTCTCTTCCAAAACCCATTTTCTCCCACCGTCTCCCCTATGGTCGTTCCTGCTACATGGGCTCGGCCTATATCCACTCAATGCTGCTATTAAAACAGGGACGTCCCTGATTAAAACGACTGACTTTGACTGCTTTTTTTTCGCGCTTAAACGAAACTCAAACCACGTAAGTTAATCACTTGCTGTTTCCAATTATTGGTAAAAACAGCTGCTACGAATGCTGTTCTCATGCGGAGTAGCTAACATTTTGCCTCGCAGCTTTGCGACACAAAATAAAAATTGATTAGCAAAACAACAATAATGCATCGCAAAGTGCGATGCAATACTCCTTAAGTCGAACCCTGTAGCTTGGACTAACAACTCTTATAGATGGACGATTCGCATATGGCTACCTGTAAGCTTGAGTGTGTTCCGACCTTCTGCAGCTGTGATAGCAGCGCCGCCACAAAATCCATCAGTGGCGTGTACCTTAGACTGCCTCTCTCTTGTCATGCGAGTGACGAGAGTTAAGCGAGAAAACCAGGGGGGGGGCACCTTCGGAAATAGTTTCAAGCTCCCATGAAGGTCGCGTTGCCAGTCTCCTAACAGTATCAGGCACACGGACCGCGTACAATGGTGAAGATAGGTGACTCATCCATCTTGAAGACAGTTAGTCCAAGGTGGTAGTGTACCATATAGGTTTTTTTTGTAATCCGTGTCTTTCATTCATGTCAGTTCAATCATACCTTGTTGCAACAACATCGAAGGGGCAGTCAGATTTATGTCGTAAAAAATGTCATAAATTCTATTAAAAATACTTATCGATGACAACAACAAAAAACACACTTTAATAGCCTACATTCTTCTTTGCGTCAAATTCTCTGCAGCTTCATGTTCATCCTGTATGTTGTGTAGAACGACTGAATAAAAGAGGAGCGGGAAAATGAGGGCCACGCTGCTGCTGACTCGCTTGGACCTTGGGGCTGCCCCTTCTCCCGTCTTTGCATTAGTAGTGCACTTGTCTGTTTGTGCCTGCAGTAGCGTTCCACTTCCCTCTTCTCACAGCATAATAGGAATGTTGTAATGTAGGAATTACAATAGGAATGTTGTAATCATTCGTTCATGCATAATCTACCGTATCCTGGTATCAAGGATACCCGACAAAATCACTGTCATCAGACAAAATCCGACAAATCCCGTAATTTGTTGTAGATTTTCACCTAAAAACACGCTTTTCATCAGGCAATTTTACATACTGGATATTAGACACTTTGCATGTCGCAATGCTATGAATGATTTTTTCTGTGTTACGGGTGGAGTTGACCGGATATTTTGTCACATTAAACAAAATATCTTTTTAACGTTTTGTCATTGGCTTGACTGTAGTACCGAGGGGTACGGCTCATGCCAGCAGTACTCATAAACCAGAGTAATCCTACTGAGGTTTATGGGTACTGCTGGCCTATATATGGGCATCTGAACAAACTGATCTGATAGTCCGCCCCTGATTAAAAAATGAATTTGACTATGAGTCATGACGGTCGTTGTTAATAGTCCCTAGCCATTAATCAACTAATTGCGTACAAGCTGCACCCCCGGCGTAAATATCGCCGGTCTAGCTAGTTCTCACATGATCAAACGAAGGCTGGGCAGCATAAATGGAAGCGGCCCTGTCTCCCCCGTACCCCCCCCCCCATTGTGTGGTAAGATTCCCCCTGCAGCCCCCCCCCCCCTTTACCCTCAGCAGCAACCCCCCCCCCGGCATTTCCCCCGTATAGCATTGTGTGGTCAGATTTTCCCACTGCCGTCCTCCTATCCATGCTCCCTTGGAAACCCTGGTGTTTGGTTTTCTTAGGAAAGTAACGGCGTTTTTAATGGAGGACGCCACTCCTATTCTCAGTGTGGCTGAATACCCCGTTTCTCCTTTTTGATACCAAGCCTGCAGCAACGATCGTGCATGCAGTACTCAACCAACTTGGAAACCCGGCATTATTGCAGTAATATTTCATTTGTTACTGATTATTACAGAGCACATCCGTTCACATTGTCGGCCACTCACCCTCTTTCATTTTAGCGCATGACGAGTTTGCTGTGTGCATCTCATTCCAACTAAGCGTATTATATACATAGATATATATATTGCTGTGCTCATCTTACTAAAATATACACTCCTTAACAATGGTTAGCCAACAGCATTTTTGTTTTTACGTACCAGTATTTTCTACGTTACCGTAATTCTTTTTTTCCCCCCCAAATCCGTGGAATTTTTTTAATCTTATTATTACTCAAATTTTAACAATAGCCTTATTACCAAAGTGTCACAAAGTCACTTTTCGAATATAGCATATAGGCAGTATGTTTAAAAAATAGTAATTAATTGTTTTATTGCAGTGATGTTCAGCTTGTGTACAGAGGTCCACCGCCACTTGCTCCCAAAATCAATTATACCCTTGCGGAAATCATAGGAGGCTTTATGTGGTGGTGGATATTGTGGCATTGTTGGACTGAACCTGGACACATTATAGTGAGTATTTCTAAAATGAATGTTTGTGTTAGCCCATCTCCCTTGTAGCCATGGTGTCAATTTTTTTTTGACTCTGTGGTAAAATGGAGACTGGTGGTGTAGAGGCCATTGTTTATTTTTCGGAATGTAATTCACATTAGTCCTAATTAAATTTATTCATTTAAGCAATGGGAAATTAGTAGGGCCAGAATCCACTGGCCATTTGACAACTAGCGATTTAAGTTGAACATGTTGGCGATTAAATAAAATATTTTCCATAGCGGCCAAGTCAGACTAGTGCCGTAATTTCCAGTTATATTGCAAGCCAATTAGTCATTATATTACTAATTTTGCCACGTCATTTCTTTTTATTTCCCTTCAAATAATCGGTGCAGCCTGGGCCTGAGAACCAACTTTTCTTTTTTTAATGGCTTAATGTGGTAATTTTTTTTGTCTAAACTGATAGTAGGTAAGAGATAAGAGCTGTGGTCAGTTTTGTAGTCGTAAGGAAAATTCACTCAATGACCTAAATATTATATATGATGATCATTTTAATTGCGGTATTTCGAATTCTTACTTCAAAAGATTTAATGCTAATAAATGTTACAATACGCTACGCCTTTGTTGCACAGTCAAAAATATGTTAAATTTTGTTGTATGGCAAACAAAAAGTGCATTTACATTCTCCTGGTTAAGGGAATTGTGCTTCTAGACAATTTTGTCCTGCTGTTGACTCTTTCGCTTGTTAGAATGTTGGCTTCAACAGCGAATTGATGCTGTTGTGTAAAGATTAATTGTGATCAATGCACACTGTAACACCGAAAAGTGAACTCGAAAATGAACATGAGCAAAATGTTTTTTTTCATTTTACACTGCTTTGCTCCATCCCTAATTGTTTTTTTTTCACCAACAACGTATGACCATACATTCCTCAAAGCTGGTTGTCAAAGAGCACCACTCTACCATTAGTCTTATTAGGACTCGATGGAGAAAATACTCTTTTACTCGTTTACGCTCATGGATATATTTTTTTACTGCATTAAAAGATTTATCGTACCAGGGTGTCAAACCCTGCAATGTTACAATGTTGAAATGGTTCAAGTGGGATCTGTTACCCAGTCTGTGGACTGGGTGACAGATCCAGCTGCACACAGTCCGCGTCAGTATCATGTTGAAAAGATCAAATTGGATCTGTCGCCAAGTCAGTGGATTGGGCGACAGATCCACCTTGATCCTTTTCAGCATAAGTTGTACAGGCACCCGTGCAGCAATAGATATTAAAATGTTGAAAACGATTGGTCTGTCACCCAGTCTGTGGATCGGATTATAGACCCACCTTCATCCTTTTAAAAATGAATCCCAGCACAATACGTACTTTTTACAGGTATCGCTATTCAAATAATGTGGAACTTTATTCCTTGTCCTGTTTCTATACTGTGCCATCGCATGTTTAGTTACTTAGCCTAGTTAAAAAAAGAATTCCCCAAAACCATTTTTTTTTTATATTTTTAGTAATACATAGGTAGTAAAAGCAGTGTTTCTTGGTGTACCGGTTACGGTTCATGTCTGTATTTATTGTGGTACCAGATACAGTATCAGCAGTGTCTGGAAAACGGTGGTATCAATACAGTCGAACATAATATTGTTGTTCAAACGTTGTTCAAACATGCAGCATAGTTTGAAGTCTATTCAATATTTTTTGTAGGGTGAATGGGATATCCCTAATCCTAGCACGTATACAGATGAAGAACTGGGAATTCCTCCCGACGACGAAGATTGAAGTACAGCCGTAGTATGGATTTTTAAATAACGCAGTCGTAAAGGTTGTCTAGAAAAAAAAAGCATGTAGTTTATTGAGAAATAATTGTAAATAGAAATGAATTGGCAATTAATTGTACAGAATAAAGTGTTACAAAAGAAAATAGCATTTTGTGTGGTTGCATTAATTGTTACCACCTGGCTTTAGTGAAAAAGCTAAACCAAAACCTCGTAAAAATGCGACCGTATCTTTGCAAAAGGCTATTTTCCCATGAATTCATGCTTCGTAGGCCAACTGAGCTTATGCGCACCCCTGATACAGCCGAGCCAACGTAGACCATTAAGATGGACAACTTAGATAGAGCGCAGATTTTTCAAAATGGTCAAGAGTAACAGACTTTCTCCTACAGGTGAAAACGTATATAGCTACTTGGTGTACCGTTTTGGTAACGCGTGCCTGAAGAATGTTGTCCATGTTACAAGAAAACCTTTATGTAATCTCACTGAAAATCGCCTTTTGTAAAGATACCGTCATATTTTTATGAGGATTTGGTTAGCGTTTAAAATTGTGTGCCCAGGTGAAGGTAACGTCCACCATCTCCTAAATTGCTTTAAGATCAACAGCTAACCAATTTATAACATCTTGTCTAGTGTAATCCAGTAGTCATGCCTAACGAAGGTTTGCTCTTTTGAGTAATGAGCATGCTGTGCCCTGAGCGGCCGTCAAGTCATTTGCTAATTTATGCTAATTGAATGAAAAGAAGTCTAAAAAAAAAGTAACTAGTCGACTTTGAACAGTAAAATTTGTCGATAGTTGACCCGTTGTATACAGTTGTGTTGAAGGGAATTTTGTTCTCGTTGAAAGTACAGAAGTCAACTTTTCTAGTTAGCACCCCTCAAAACCAAGAGAGGACAGAAATAGTCTACTGAGACTGGACAGCCACGCTAGAAGGGGCCAAGATTTCTGTCCTCTTCTGGTTCTGAGAGCAAGATTTCTGTCCCCTCCTGGTTCTGAGAGGTTCTGAGAGGTACTAACTAGAAAAGTTGGACTTAGAAAATATTGGGTCATCAGTTTTTTGTGGCCCACCCTGTAGATACTAACCTATCTCAGATGACAATGATTTGATGCCAATGCCTTCCAGTTAAACTGATCATCTTTTAAACATATAATTTGGAGATTTATCCTTGGCCTTTTAGGATGGTGGTGGTTGGGGCACGTCATCGGATGGGCCACACTTTCTTGATGCACGGGAACGTGGTTACGGTGGAGATCTGCCGGCTTGCGTTGTTCCGCGTACAGTTGCACACATCTTGGTGAAGTGTCGTCATTACAAGCATCTCTTGTATCAGGAGGAATACTGCCAGAAATCCTGGGAAGGTTATCAAAACTCCTGAAAGATATTAGGCTCTGCACAATACCAAATTATCCAAGTAATATTAAATTACCGGCAAATTTGTGTCCTTTTACTGCATCATCATCAGGCCTAGAGCCAAGCTTACTGCAAAAACAACAACACTGACTAATGGACAACGATCACACATTTGACACTGACAAGTAAATTTAAAACCACTTTGGTATTCTTAATTTCATTCTGCTATTCTTAATTAAACATCCGTCAAATCCTCATAATGCATGACGTTTATGCTCTGTGGCTCTTCAGCCCCGCATCTTCTGCATTGTAGTTCTGCGGCTCTTTATCCACGTCTGCTTGGTTTGTACTGTCACCCCCTTAGTTTCTTCCTTGCTACGTATTTTCGAAACCTATCACGTCTGTAGCTTTCAGCTTGTGTGTTGTTTTAATTTTTATTGACCAACAAGAGTACAAATTATGGTGCAAATAACCAACTTGGTGAGATGTCTTTCCTTTTATATCCTTCCTTCGTTTTTGAAGGCTCAGCAACATAAAACAGATCCATTGTCCACAGAATTGAATTTGTCCACAGAACTGAACCTCCAAGTAGGGAACATAATTTCCATCTCTGCTAATTTGTTCCTAACTAAACCATGCGCAATGGCTGTTTGCCGTGACGTCACCATGAGTTAGCCAATGACGAACGAGAACAACGGCTGTTTGGCCTAGCCCAGTCACGTGATATGCACATCACAGCAAACAGCCATGGCTTGTGGTATAACGTTTCTCTCTACACGCACTAAAGTTAACAAGGTAAAATATAAATACAGAAAAGTGAGTGTTCTTTTAATTGGCAGATGTTGGACATTGTAGGTCTTCGTTTATCCCCTGCTCGAATATGCGAGCCTAGTGAGGTCACCACATTGCTTAAGGATATCGACTTGTTTGAGTCTGTAAAGTCTTCCTGACTTTAAAGATCTACCAAACTGCAAACATCTGACTAATTTAGGTCTTAACTCTCTTGAATTGTGCATATTGAAAGCACTCACTTTTCGGATTCTACGTGGTTTCAAAAAAGTCTCCTATTTGATCATTGTACCCTACCCGAGGACACTGCTTCTATGCAGTGTGGGTATACCAGCATGGAATTCCCTTTCAGAGGAAGCCATTTACAGTACAATGCCCCATCTTCCGATGAAGCCTAAACTCGGCTTCACTTAGTAAGTTTCTAACAAGACCTGAACACGTCTCCACACAATAGATTAAATCCCATCACATTTGCTCAGGTTTCTCAGATGCTAAACCCCTAACTTTACCAGGAGTGGTGTTAATGGGCTTGCGCCCCTCCCAAACTTTTATCACTTCCTAGCGGTTAAATCAATTTTATTATATTATTATTATAGAAGATTTGTTTTTAAGCAAAGTTTACTTCTTGCATTGTAAAAGTACTGAAGTTTATATCGCGTAGCCATCCACTATGCTCATTGTTTGGATGGCAGAACTACTTTACTTCCTGAGAACCATATTGTTACTTAACAAAATGTTGCACTCATCGTATCATGTCAGCTATGATGATGAAGACATGTTAAAACATGTAACTCCATGGCTTCTGGAAGCAGCAGGATGTCACTGATACGTTTGCCGTCATCGTTGTTGAATTATTTTTCTGCAGTGGTTTTTTTTTTGGGGTCTCATGGTGGACTTGCAGACAGATGCTACCATTTTAAGCCAAAAACATATGACAATAACACAGCTGAATATAAATTCAGGATTTTAATAAACAATGTTTCCAACTTTACTTACTTAACCTGTGGTAACGAACGAAGTTATTCATTAACATTACGGTACAAAACTTGGCTTCAACATGGCAGTTTATAAAGTTACATACACGTAAACGAGTGAAAATTGTCCAAAAACATTAGGGCTGTTCCAGATACTGGTACATGTATTGTATCAGTGCAGATACCATAGTATCGGATCGGCATAATCCATTTTCAGCCGATACTTGCAACTGATAATAAATAAATTTTTTTTTTGGTGGTTGTGAACTTTACAATTTTTTTGTTCACCTTAGGCAATAGCTTTGCTTTTTACTTCCAACAGAATTATTTTTTAAATTTTATTTATGCAACAACGTAAACAACTAGGGCCTACTACTTGTGTGTAAACTCAGAAAGATTGATTTGTAGGCCTAAGGTAAGCTATTTGCATTAGTTTTTTCTTTAGTTGGTTGTAAGTATCGGTTTCGGATCGGTTTGCCGATACTTTGCATGCCAGCATTGCATCGGTATCGGATATAAAGAAGTGGTATCGGAACAGCCCTAAAAAACATATAAACAAAAACAAACATTTTCTTGCAGGACGGAACACTTTCTTAAAGGCACAATGCAGCAACTTGTCTAGCGCAACTACACAACATAGGACCAATAATTTCGACTGTCAGTGTAACGGAATAGTCTAGTGCACATTTAGAGCATTTTCCAGGTTCACTTGTCAAGTTGACGGTGTATCCAGATCATCCTTTTCACTTATGTGGACAGTGCGGTATTTGAGATAGAGATAAATAGTTGGCTGACTGGGATGTGTATGAAAGTTGCCATCAGGCATGTTCAAATTCAACATTAAAATACACTTCTTGTGACACAAGTACAAAACAAATATATAGGATGAATGGCACTTGGTTATATTCTTAAGAAAATATGACTGGCACTTTAGTTAGGCCCCAAGTTGTAATTAAAAAAAAAGTTAAAATCTTTGGTAGATATTTTATAGACTATCACTATTCATAATAAAAGCTAACTTTAAAAACAAGCAAATATTTGATGTCATTTATGGTTGGTTATTCTTTGGTTTCTCATGGTGTTTTTGTTTACCGAACGCTGGCTTCTCTGTATTACTCACCATTTGATTCCATTCGGCTGACATACCGTACAACTCCGAATATAAGACGACTCAAATATACGATGAGTAGCATTTTGGGTTTGCATATTCTAAAGACCAAGTGGTAGCAATTATAAGATAGCTAACTCAGGCTCGGACTGGCCATACTGCCATTGTGCCATTGGCACAGGCGCCCGTTGGTTAGCACACTTTTGGCGCCCCGTGGGCAGCCTTCTATTTTACCCCTCTCCGAAAGGAAAATGAAATCTTTTCAGCTGTTCAACTTCCCTTAGGGCACAAATCCCTTTCTTTCTTCTTCCCCTTACTTGCATTTCAACACTTGTGTAAACTCCTCCCCCCCCCCCAAAAAAAAGACCCAAAGACTTCCAAGAAAGCAGTTCATAAAACAGCTATTTCTTGAAATATCTGTAATCCATGAGTTGACGCACTTCAAAGCCAGTAGAATATCAAAATAAGCAAAGGCTTCTGGGCTCTTCCCTGGGCAATGCTTTTGGGGAGCTTAAAGCTCTCTCCTGACTCGTCAGAATTGAATTCTTGGTAAAGTGCGTGGCGCCCCTCCCCATCAGTTCTCTAAATGGCACAGGCGCCCTTTGCTACCCAGTCCGACTCTGAGCTAACTTTAGATAGCACTCTGAAAAACGATTGAAGCGGTGTATTCAAACATCAAAATCGGCCAAAAATTAATCGAGTTATGGATTTGCACGCGAAGCCGTTTTTTGTTCAGTTGGTTTGCTGGTTTGTTGGTTAATTTGTTGTCAGTTAAATTTGAAAAAAGGTACTGTCTGATATTCAGAATTATGCGGTACGTAAATGAAGTGCAGAAGTTTTTTGTAATGGCCTACGTGATGAAGAGGGAGTCATTTTCTTACGACGATTAAATAGAATACGCTAACGTGGATGGCTTAGTTGTTATACAGTAAGTGTTAACAGAACTACACATAAATGGTCCACTGACGAATTCAAGGCGTTAACCCATTTTCACTTGTAAATTATGATCCATGGCCTTTTCATGATAATAGAGATGCATTGCACACATTTTTCCAAGTTTTTAGAACAATGCTGCTCTTATCTGTTCAAAGATGACGCTGGATGCCTCATTTTCGCCAACTAATAAGCCACTTTCAGCCATCAATTTTTAGATTGTAAGTTTGTTTTTTTTAGAAACAAACTCTTAAAATGTAAAAATTGGTGGCTGAAAGTCAGCCGTTAGTTGACGAAACTACGACATCAAGTGCCATCTGTGAACAGCAAAGAGCAGCATTTTTTTCTAAAAACGTGGGAACCTTTGACTCGATCATTCTGTGTTTAGGAGTTCATAAAAGAGTCAAGGTTCATAATTTACAAATGAATAAGGGTGAAATTACCCTTTAAAATTAAATAATACATCGATACAAACTGAGAAGCTGGCAACACAACATTAGCTTCCTACTAGATAACTTCATGCCTGGCTGAGGGTCAGACTTAGTTGTAGATGCCTTTCATAATTAGCTTAAAAACTTAAAAAACATTCATAAAAATACAAAACCAGCGAACACCACGTTTGAGAAAATGGCCAACTAAAACCACTTAAAATTGGGGACCGGAACGGGGAATAATAGTATAAAACTCACAGCCTCACAGCGTAGTAAACACCATCAGACATAGCTGCTTTTGATACATTTGCTAAGGACACATAATTTCCACGATGATACTAGGTACGATTTTGCGGTGAGTTTTGTTGCGATGGAAGTGCAATTGTGTGGGATTTTGGTGCAATTTTACGCTGATGGATATGGTAGCTGAATATATTGGCTCGAATATTTGGCTCATACAGTATATTGGAGCACAAAAATGTGGGGGCATAATTGCGCCCAACTTTGTAACATAAATACCCACCACGTACATAGCTGATGATGATCGACTGTTCACGTACGGCAACCTTGTACAAACAGCATTGTTTGGTGCGGACTCACCCGAGTATTGCTTCGGTGATAACTGCTACCAGAATTTCGTTTCAGTAGCTAGTTGTCAATTATATTGGTACTAAGGCTGTGCAGGTACCAATACTGGTACCGGGACCAGCTGCAGGTATCACTGGTATCGGTATCGGACCAGCACGGGTTAACAATTACCGGGAAAAGTACCGGCATCGGGTTGATTTTTTTTGAATCGGCATATTCGTACATTAATATTATGGCACATTGTTCCTAACGCTACTAAAAAGTGAGAAGCTTTAAACTTTTAAATAAATAATGCTAGTTTTTAATCTCGTTGAACTATAAAGTGTAACAAACAATTCCTTTATAAAAGTGTTACGTTTGTTACACCGTTAAATTACTGACCATCAACACTTTCTGTATTCTTTATTTATTAAGTTATCATTTGACATCGGCATTAGCACCTGCTTGGTATCGGCACAGTATCGGCAAATGGCCAATAGCACCGGTACTGGGATCGGAACCGGGTAAACGGGCATCGGTATCGAACCGGTATCGGGAAAAGTGACACCGGCACAGCCTTAATTGGTACGTATTTCATTAAATTAATATTCACTGAATTTTGCATTAATTAATTGGGCCTCTTTGCTTCAGTCAGTGATTATTTACTTACCACTTCATGAATAATTTTTACAACTCGTTTACGGAAAATGTTGTGAAATTTGCTATTTTGCAAAATCGCAAAAAGTACATGTCCTTAATAATTGCTGAAAGGTCTAAAAATGCCTAACCACTCGAAGAGGCATTTTCAGCGAGACCAGTGGACTTCATGTTTGAGATAACGGTCTGCTGGAGCCAGCTTCATTGAGATTTCAAAATGCTTTGAACTTGGGATAAATGCATAAGATTCCATTAATAAATTGGGCATCTGTACAGCTTTGTTGCCCAGCTTCCTCAGTGAATGCTCGCCCCACACCAAAAATTTACAATGTAAAATACCTGATAGAAAATGTAACTAAGTTGTTCTCTAGCTCTGCCAGATGCACATAGTCCACGAATTGCAATGCATAATCTTTCATTGTCATCTTGTTCGCCTGTGGCCTTAGCAGAAGAAGGAACGTCGAATTGTGTACTGTACTTAAATTAGTGGTACAGTTTAACAAGACATTAACAAGTGCTTGTTTACTACCTGACAGTAGTGCTATCCCTGCTTTCACTAATGGACGGTTAGGGAGGGCATCCTCCATTTTTGTCTACCATAATTTTAAAATTTAGTGACGTTTCATTATTTCTTCTCTTATCCAAGCTGAATCTTTGTAGAATCTTGGGTCCGAGAATCGGAGAACAGTCCGCTTCATAAAATAATAATGAACAACAGCCCCTGCAAAATTATGAAAGTTGTATTACAAATTTAAAACATTGAGCCAACTCCCTGTTGGACATTAAACAAAATTAAACAAACAGTTATTGTCAAGTTATTTCACAAAAGCCAAAAATAAGTTCCAAAAAACATAAATTTGCCGGTCCCCATGAAGGCCGGATGAAATTTATTTCTTTTACTACGGAAAAATACTATACCTGTGAATTTTTGTAATTATGCTCTCTGTGCCTTGAGAATGAAAGCTGCGCCAATCCGTCCCAGCTCCATAACCCACTACGCATGTGAAGCCCTCCTTACTTAAGACCCTGCTCGAAAAGCAAATGCATCTTTAGTTCTCTCACGATCTGTCAGCGAGTGACAGTGGGTTTGTAACTTTGTATAGTATTTTTCCTTAGCAAAAGAAACAAATTTCAGCCGGCCTTCATGGGGCCCGGCAAATTTATGTTTCTTATTGCTGTAAAAATACTATACCTGTGAATTTTTTGCATTCACAGAATCAGAGTTGACCTCGTCCAACTTGGTGGCAGGCCCCTTCTGAACGAGTACCCTAGGGTTGTGAGCTGGGGTTCCCCAAGAAGAATCAATGATTCCGTTTTTTTTTTGTGGGGGGGGGGGGGGGGGAGGACAGGTGTAATATTCGTCTTAATCATTAAGAAAGTGACGAAATATTCACCTTTGATGTTGTCTTCATGGGTGACGTCACATAGCCTTCAACTTGACATGGATCCATCTTTTTTACGGTGGTTTACTTTCATGACACTTGAATCTTGTTTGGTTTGAAGGGTCATGTGTTCAGATTGAGTTCGTTGTTGAGATGATCAACATTGTTGAAAAGTCTTGGGTTTTGTTGGTTTGAGTGGTTCAAAGGAGGAGTCTTGTCGAATTGGCTTGTCACATTCGGGACTTTCACTTGCGGTTGCGCGAGTTTCCTGCTGGGAAAGGAAGTGTTCACTTGCCAAAGGTTTATGTTCAGTGGTTTGTTTGTTTTTTTTGTGTGGAAAAGACCCATTGATTGGTTGATGAGTGTTCACGTGGTTGATTTTGAGACTAGATGGTGATGCGTCATTAGGAATGAGAAAGAGGAGTTGAGCTGATCTTGTTCCTTTCATTTCACTTTTTTTTGTAACGAGGAGTGATGATATGGGTCAATGAGAAATGAATGGTTTGTTCTAGTGTTGGGCAGTATACTGGTTGGTTTGTCCAGTGTTGGGCTGTACCAAAAATGCAATCGTACCAAATACCGGTATTATTAACACTGGCGTTAGCCAGTGTTAGTAAGGGTCAGCCTAGGGTCTCTGTGTTAAACTCT
>JAHWFP010020983.1:18581-37803 GCA_023313725.1 Lithobius niger | reverse complement strand
CATTAACATGGCGAATGGAACTATACTCCGTGCCGTACGAACTTTCTCGCAACCCTCCAAAAATTTAATTTCATACGGAAAGTGTTTTTAATTATTTCGACCGTCGTAAAGGAAACAAACGGCGTGCGAAGGCGTTAAAAAGACAAAAATGAAGCACCTATTCTACTCCCCTCCCCCCCCCCCACTCCAACTGTCTTGCGAAAGAAATATTTAATATCCTGCGGAGGCTTACAGTTATGAAGTCCGTAGTGAATTTTCCATCCATGAAAACAGTAAGAGATAACATTCTTTACTCTACATCAACCAAGTTCTCATTACGTGTTAACACTCCATACTCTAAAAGTAGTCGCCAGCAAGAAGTGTTCGTGCCACCACATTACACAGTGGCTTTTATGACGAGCAAAAAACTGTTTACAAAAAAACTAAAAATTTCTGAGTAACGACATAATTTTAAAATGGCTTACGTTTTGCACGTAGGCCTACGCCTCTTTTTTTTTTGGGGGGGGGGGGGCAGGGCCGGATTAAGGGGGTGCTTTGGGTGCTGAAGCACCGGGCCACAAACCAAAAGAAGCCTCAAGGGTGCCTCACGGTCACACGAAAAATAAAATAGGAACTACTTTAAATTTTTTTTACTTTTACTGTTTTTACAAAAAAAAATATTGTTCAAAAAAGGAAACTTGTATTGTGGTACTGGAGGGGAGAGGGGGGAGGAAGAAGGCCACAATAAACCTTAAGCACCAGGCCTCTACGATGCTTAATCAGGCCCTGGGGGGGGGGGGGTAGGTGCTGTAGTCGGGTTACCAATCGAGCTGTGCTTTATGAAGTGTAACCATTTCAGTAATTTCAGTAATTTAGTTCAGTGGCTAAGTTACCACGTAGCCACTGAAATGAAATATTGCTGGCGTTGCTTAACAGAAAAAAAAAAATGATGTGAAAAATTACATATCTAAATATATCGCACGGTCCCTAACTTTCAAGAAGCAAAAAAGACGATCAGCGATATATCCCATATTACCACACTTTACCAGTAGGTCATATTCATATCGACTCACTGAATTGTGGTGAGATGGATGCCATGCACAGTAAAGTGGAATGATGTCACGTGACGTGACTGTGAGATGAACGACCTCATTTTTACGTGATGTAGTTTCCGTAATGTGCAACACGATAACAGACATCAGTCCATTGAACTTCAAAAAAACATTTGTCCTACGCCTTTTTTTTAAAGAAAATTCCACCCTCAAAACAAAAAACACCCGCCGATATCAAATGGTATCGGTCACAAACCTGACTGCATCAGTACAAAATTATACTAACGTGACGACATAATATTTGCATACACAACACAGCTTTGAAGGCAAATTTTCCATTTACCCCAACAATTTAATTTTCATTTCGAAAGTAGGAACCGCGTGCGATAAATTAGTCATGCCACCCGGGGCGAACTGTATCAGATTTATGAGCCGATGACCAAGATCCCTTACATGGCCAATCCGCTCGAACTACGTCTCAATGGCGTCTCCGACTTCAGCCTCGACGTCGTCTTAACGTAGTTTTCTCGGATTAGCCGTGTGCGACAGATCGGGGTGATAAATCCGATACAGTTCGCCAGCTGTGGTAGAACTATTACTTAATATCACCGTTAAGGGAGAAAGGGTTGCATAAGGTGCAGTACTCCCGGGTCCATACTTGAGATGAAAACAAAAAAAAAACAAAAAATACTATCGTTCACTGAAAATGCTGTTGATACTTGACACCAAAACCGTTAGTCTCTGGGAGTTCCAATGCAAGCCCCCCTCTTTACACTTTTATATAAGCACATAAAAAAAATAGAGATTACAAGGATTAAGCAAGTTGCGTCTAGTGCGTAATACGCACGACTTTCATATTTCGGTTCACTTGTGGCAACGACGTGTACAATCCGTACACGTTCTACAAGTGGAAACTGTCGTGAGTGAATTTGGTTGTTTTTTTTACGATTCTAATAAAAACAAACCTGTCTCATGGAAGACAAAATTACGAAGAGTTGGCCGAAAGAGTCACATCTTCTCAAACACTGAAAAAAAAATGGAATGGAATCAAAAGACGGTTGTCACATGGTCAAATTTGAACATGTGGAATTTTGGCAAGGGATTTCTGTTCGGTGTAAGGGATTTTGTCCTCTGTTCGTTGACACATATCGTGACGGTAGCAGTCGGCCTATCATTTTACCGATCAACTTCATGCGTGACAGCGAGTGGTGTAATGGTCAAAAACTGTTTAAAATAAACGGAAATTTCCAACTGATTATTATTCAGGTCTCCGTTGAATGTATGCATTATACATGGCGATAGCCATGTATATATATATGATTGAAGTCCTCTCTCCAGCAAAACTAAAACTATTAATTTCTCCGTATCTATTCAATATATTTAGACCAAACTTGGCCAGATAGTAGATAGCAACTTTTCCAAACTTTACACCAACTTTTATGCAATTCCGTGCAAGAGTAAACGTAGGAAGCCACACGTAAATTTGAAAACTGTTCACTACTTGTTGTTGTTCTGCTTCTTGGCTGACACGGTTTAAGAAAAAACTACTGCACCTACCTAATATCTGAAACATGATCTAGGCCAAAAATTTCCCTGGGCTTCATCCTCACAGAGACCACTTTTTCGATTGGTCGACCGGTTCCGGAGTTACGGGACCCTAAACGATCATTTTGATTGTTTTACATTGTTTTAACCATTGTAATTAGGGAACATTGCCACTCAGCAAACGCCAGATCCATTCTTCGTGCACGTGTTATGTCTTTGCTAAAAGGTCGATGGTTGAAGGGCGGGTGTTAAAAAGTAGTATCTGTATTGTAGTTTGTAGATTGTAGATAGAGCGTGCGGCTGTGGGCCAAGGCTCTGAATAAATCATAGTGAAAGTATCCGTACAGCATTTAGCTACGGCCTCAAATAAAATAGTGATCGAAAGTATCCGTGTTTCAACTAAACGATGTAGATTTAAACCAAACTTAGCTACGTTGTTAGGCCTTGAAATTGGCAGCTACAAACGATAGAATAGCGTGTTTATTTCGCAGATGCAGGCTTTCAGAGCAGAGTTTAATTGTTTCAAAGTGGCCAGCAACAATCGACTGCATGCATAAAGCTTTGTAGCGCGACGCCATAGCTGTAAAAAACGTACACGGATTACAAACAAAAACGACACGTGTGCCGTAAAAATGGGGGTTATATGATTGAATTTTCACTTGTTAAAATGTACACGGATAAATATTGATGATTTTTTAATTAAAATAATCAAGTTTACAATTGAGAAAATTGCATTGTTTTAAGTGCTGTTGTGCTTTACCAATCAAATATTTAAAACGTAAAGCACAACAGCACTTAAACAGATGCAATTTTCTCAATTGTACATGTGATCATTTCAATTAAAAATAATCAATTTTTATGCGTGTACATTTTAACAAGTGAAAATTCAATCATATAACCCCTTTTTTACGGCACGCGTGACGTTTTTGTTTGTAATTATTATTATTATTATTACTACATTTTTTCGCAACAGCGGCTGTGCGACTATTGGTATGTCCGACTGGGCCTCACAAGTAACGCCACAGCTAAGGATAAACTACGATTTTACATGTGGGCCAGATTTTAGTTTAAGCTTAGCTGGTGAAAAAGAGGCAAAAGTCTAGGTTCGGTTCCGCTTGATGTTTTAATGATTATAATTAGAAGTGTTGGGAGGGCTTATAGGCTCGCCTGACTTACATGGACGACTCTTTGCCTTAAACCATGCGCAATGGCTGTTGGCCGTGACGTCACCATGAGTTAGCCAATGACGAACGAGAACAACGGCTGTTTGGCCGTCTGATTGGACTATCCCAGTCACGTGATATGCACGTCACAGCAAACAGCCATGGCGTGTGGTATAGTTTAGAGCCTATAATTCGGAATGTCAAGGAAACTAAGCTCACTTACGTCAGATACAAATTGCAAGAGCGTACGATTGGATTGGATTGGATTGAATTTTCGTTTGGGACTAACTAAGGGAAAAAAGAAAATATTTCTAATTAAATTGGCCGAAATCACCTTGTGGGCTGAGATGGTGAGAGGATAGTGGCGGGATGAATTCCAATTCGGCTCACCTCCTACTTGTTGATATCACCGGTCAGAAGGCCAAGCGAGCTCGCGCTATTACAATTGATGCGTACAAACTACAGGCAATTTGCATTTACATATAGAGCAGTGACATTTGCCGCCATATTGGCACCAGTATGGGTTTTGGAGGGCATAACTACAAGGTGCACTACATAAAAATGGAGGGAAAAACAACGGAAGAGCGAATTTCTTAGGCTTAAAATAACGTTGTTTTCTCCAACAACAAAAATCGTGCCTTCTAGGTCTAAGAAATCAATCTTCACAGCATCGGCTTCAGTATGACGCCCTTCTGTTTCTCTTTGCAGTGCCCCTTGCAGCTAACCCATTAAGGCACCAGCATAGAGTTATATACAATAAAACTACATCGTGTCACTGCTGTATTGTGACAATAATTGGTCACACAACATCATTCAGCAAACAATGGAGATTATACTTTTGAAGTTACAATGGGTATAGCTCCAATATGACGTCATCTTAATCTTGGACTTGAATTCGCAAGTGACGTCATCAGTGGGACTTCGTTGGGGCGGCATGGTTTCAACATTTGTATTGTCCGAAATAAATCTCACAACACGGCGAAGTGTGGAAGAGTATAGAACCAAATCAGCCAGCACGGCGAACGTGGAGTTTGATTTGTGGACAGCGGCGGTGGACTGGCGGGTCGACACATATCTCGGACTGATTGCAGTCAGCAAGGCCGGAAGCCAAGATGACGTATGACAACAGAGACGCCAGAGAGACACGTCATCATGCATTGCTGATTGCTGATTGGTGGCTCCAATAACAACACAGATGTTGCGGCTGCGGCGCTGAAAAAAAAAATATGAACAAGCTTCTTTTGAGAATAATTGGCGGAGCACGGCCAACCAGGAAAAAAGTGACGAGGCATCGCTCCTCCTGGATAAAGAAAAATAAAAGTGGGAGCGCCGCTCATGTGCTCTTCTGCACTGGCTAGTATACACCATAGACTGACAACAACCGCAAAACAAACCTGTTAAAAACAATTATCGATTGTTTTATTTAGTCGATTTATTTATTTATTATTTTAAATTTTTTATTAATTTCTTGTCAGCCTTAAGTCAGCCGAAGCAATTTAATGCTCGTATGGCTGAACCGGCTCAATTTTGAACTTTACCAAACTTTTCAGAGAAGAAGAAACATCTGGCAAAGGGAGGTGCCAACCCGGAGATTCGAACCGGGAAACCTACGATCATCGTACGGGCCGCATGATTGTCCAGAATTGGCCAGAACAGTTCCCATAACCGCTGTAGGAGCATGGTTGCCTCTCACGCAACCCTGACCGGGAGTCCTGGCGGGGACTTTGCCAAGGTCCCCTTTCCAGGGGTTCGACCAGATCCCCAAACCTTCAGCAATCAGGCTGAGCTCTCTTTACCGCTCAGCCACGATGACCACTTGAAATGAACGATTGGGGCCCATCAACGATTGTCGAAACAAGTAGCCAAAACCCTAGCCAGACAGAAGAATTTTGTGCGAAGTGATGCGTTGCTACGTGCCTACAAAGTCAAAATTGGTGCAATCATATAGTTGGTAATGAATTTATCGATCAATTTTGACTTCTTCTTTACACCACCTCGCGTCGTATTGCAGCCGCAAGCAGCCAGTCCAGTTTGGCCTTAAGTCTACGTTAATTTCGCATGCCTTCATTAGACTGTAACTTTGTTATCCAGTTATTTCGTACGTTTTCAATACGGCCACGTCCCAACGTCAAAGACATAGAATAAGATAAGCAAGAACGCCATATAGTTGCCAGCCATTGGTCGGTAGGTGGGTGACGTCATTCGGCTGACGAACGCTATAGTATAGTTGCCAGCCATTGGTCGGTCGACGGGTGACGTCAGTTGGCTGACGAAAAATATGAACTCAACGCGTTTTCTACGAACGACAATTTTGACTCTTTCCAGTGGAGGATATCTCTGACGGATTTGTCCCATTTTCGAACTTAGATCTACACATGTGGCATAGAATCTGTGTTCAAAGTTTGACATAAATTGGATAATTCGTTCAAACGTTATGGCGAGAACACACAAACAGACACACAAACGGTACGCCTAAGAATCTAAATGGACTCTGATAACGGTCATTTGGGCTGTCTAAAGTGTTCTGAAACCACATCGATTCTAGCAAACACTGAACTTCACCTAAAACTTCCGTAACTTGTTCTAACCACTTGTCAATGATTGGTTGATACACAGTTGGAATTTTCCAAAAGCGAGGAGGAAGGATGTCGGAACGAAGCCGTATCGATGGTGGAATCGCTGAGAAGGGACAGGACAGGAAATTACTGAACGCCAAGCCGGTATACCCCATAGCTTACGACCGGGGTCTCTGAATCTTCAGACAACACAGTCCTTGTCAAAGATCAAAATGAACGTGAGAAAGGGTGAGACACTAAAGGCACATTATGCAATCATCCCTTATCGTTTCGCCAAAAGCCATTTCGGGGATTATCTCTTGTTTAATAACAATGCGTTGCCAGTTTATCTGAAGGGAATGGTGATGGCAATACATACATAAATATACGTAATTCGTTCATTAGTTGAAAATACTGATATAGTGGTCCGTTACAAAGAATTTCGATTCCAAAGACGCACTGACAAGTAAAATTACAGTTAGAAAATACAGATGCAGTATTTACACAAAAATGTCGTTTCCAGAGAAATATTTACAAAGTGAAACGTCTGTTGTACGATTACTGTCAGGATAATTAAGGAGATTTGGGGAAATCTGGGCATTTGCAATGTTAGCCTAGTTAACTAGTAACTAACTATCGTTGCGTGGGTACGAGCCCCTTCCCGATGCGTGTGGTTCATAAAGAGTCTAGTGGTTGAGTGTTACAGTGGGCAGCACTGGTCTTTGGCCAGCACTGCCTTTATACTTTATTATAGAACAGGAGGTGCCACCTGGAAGGTGGACCACCCAACACAACTACAACGAAGGGCCCTAGCTGCCAGTAAGTAAGACTAGTTATGAAAGAGGTGTGCTCCCTAATCGGACAGCACGCCCTCACAACTGCTAGATGCTCCAGCTTCTTATTTTGCAATGCTGCGTATAGTTAGCAGAGCCTGTAGTTCTTCGTGCATTCACGAGTCGGGCTTTTCACTAGTGTAAAGGAAAGGAATCAAAAGACGGTTGTCACATGGTCAAATTTGAACATGTGTAATTTTGGCAAGGGAAAAGGACGGCCAAAGTTCGGACAGCGAGAACGTGGAAACTGACGTACGTGCCTAGACACACACTAGTGCATCACGATGAATCTAAACAACGTTGCAAAGAAATTGTATTCACGTCCAATTCACGAAAAATAAACCAACTGCTAATAAATTGATACATTGCTTCAGAATACCGTTATTGCTAGCCATTTTCTAAATATGCATATGCATATGGAGCAGTGACATTTACCGACATATTGGCACCAGTATTGGTTTTGGAGGGCATAACTACAAGGTGCACTACATAAAAATGGAGGGAAAAACAACGGAAGAGCGGGTTTCTTAGGCTTAAAATAACGTTGTTTTCTCCAACAACAAAAATCGCGCGTTTTAGGTCTAAGAAATGACTCTTCACAGCATCGGCTTCAGTATGACGCCCTTCTGTTTCTCTCTGCAGTGCCCCTTGCAGCTAACCCATTAAGGCTCCAGCATTGAGTTATATACAATAATACTACGTCGTGTCACTGCTCTATACGCTCACGTAACAGAGTAATTGGCACAGATTTTCAAACGCTGTTAGAACACACTACATATCCAATAATACAGGTTTCAGTACAGCTCCCATTTTCAGTTTGTCGAACTGAAATCTAATCACTGCTTATTGGCATTTAGAAATCAGTCCGCCATTATGTATGACAGTAGAAATGGTTTTTTTTTTGTTGTTGTCGTAAATCGACTCCATTACGCCACATACATCATCGTTCCTGCCTCAAGCAACGAGGAGACTTGCTCCATCCGATTCGTTGCCATGGTTATCAGGTAAAATCACCCCGAAGAGAAATGATATGTAAAAGTTGAGAGGCATCTTCGAAATTTACTATCAACTACAAGAAGGCGACAAAATGGGGTTGCGAAAAATGTGCTGTAACGTCAAATTATAACTTAAGAAGAAAACAAGCCAAACAATGGAAATAACACACTAGAAATAACGTAGTACAATAAGCCACCTTTATGCACTTACGTTTCGTCGGAGTGGCATGACCCGGATTCGAACTAGCAACCCAATTCGTCCCAGGTGTCTGTGGTTCCAACTTCCGGGACAGTGACATGTGGGTGCACGTGACAGGAAGGGCAAGTTTGTACGTCAATAGTAACAGTGCGTTTAAAGACGTAAGGAACATTATATCATTTTTCTTTCCATCATGAAGTAATCTCGAACAGTTGAAAGCAAATAAAAAACAATGAATAAAAAACTAGGCACAAAACAAGTCTTAAAGGCTAAGATTAAGAAAATACGAACACAAACCGAAGGTCGAACTCAGTGGGAAGTAAACTGCATAGTTTATATTCAATTAATTTGCGGTTGAAGGGTTAGACGGTAAAAGGGACATCACAAGTACATCAATCAGTAAAAGATTTAATTTTCGGTCTAAATATTATAGGCTTGTACGACGTACTCAGGGAGTAGACGATTGAATCCAAGAATAATCTCAAACCCAATTTCCTTCTTACTGCAAAGCTAGGGGTCTTTGCACTGAGAACACATATTAGGCACATAAACCAAGTTTAGGAGCCTAGTTTAGTCCTTAGCAGAGTCCAGGGAGACAACCTTTCGAGTTGTCTGCCCTATACCAACTAGCTTTTCTGTTGTCCGGACCCTCGTATTTAAAGGGGGGGGGTGAACAATAGAAGTCGCCTGAGGCATTACGTTGCCCAACTGCTAACTGGTGCGAGCATGTCCTAACTGGTTTGAACGGGAGGGCTGGCTCGTTAGCCGGCTGTTGGCGGTCGGCCAACTTCCGTTTTTGGGCGGAAGTTGTCTGGACGCCAAGCCGCTTATGTAACTGCAAGGTGCACCACGAGCATTCACCCTGCTATACTTGGTCACAAAAAAAGGGTGAAAATCAAATAAATGGGATATGTGGATCAACAGCTTACTCTGTTCATCCAAGAGTACGCTGTTAATCTTTGTATCTGTGATTTTATTTGTAAAGTTCGCCCTTTTTTTGTGACCGAGCTGTAATATGGGCCAGCATAAGTATTGACTATTTGCCTATTTCATGATTCAACAATTCAAAATTGGTTTTGAACGATACCAGTTGTTGACTAAATTTTGACTATATTAACTATATATTGACTACAAATTGTATGTTTTTGCTTTACTCGTGTTTTCTTTGAGATTGATTTATATATTTCACTCCTCTTTCTATTCTGCTTTTATCTCCCTTTTCATAAATTTGTTGCATATATATTTATCGATACACTTTTTTATTTTATTTCGATGTGGTTTGTTGTTGTTCTTTTGGCGCCTAACCTTTGATTCTGTGTGCAAAAGTGCTAGTTTCAATTGTTTTTCTTTGTCTGCTGCTCTCAAACCACACGCGATTATTAGCTCTTGTGGAATGAGTGTTTGCTTTTGTGCTTATTTTGTAACCTGTGGTGGATGAATAAACTTACTAAAAACTTTAAAACTTTAATATTTACGACGAAAATTAAATTTTTCACTGCAATGATGTAGTGTACTTGTGGTTTCCAAGGCTATAATATTTAGGCCGAAAATAAAACCTTTTACTGCATTGGCGTATACACTTGTGGTTTCCATTGGATACCAGGAAGCAATATTTTTACCATCTAAACTGGATCGTCTTCTGCCAGATATGAATTAAATCTTACTGACACTTCTGCCAACAAAAAGACACCTACTACAGAATTGGAACGACGCTCAGACCAGATGTTTGGATGGATATTTTCTCACACAGCTATTGATCAAGTTCATGGAAAATTTTACGCAAACATATTTATGTCAAAGGATCATGCCGTAAGTGCGTATCCTCCTATATGGCAAACAGGTGGCTCTAGCTTACCAAGAGACACTGCACAACGAAGATAGCTGAAAATGATATCAAAACTCAACAACCGTTAGACACCATCGTTAACTTGGCGTCAAACTACGCAAGCTCGCCTCGCTGTTTCGTTTATTAGGCAATCAACCAGCTGTGTTCCTTGTGGTGACCGATTGTCGCGTAGGGTCAACCTATCGAACGCAATCACAAATCATGCGATAATTGACAATTCAAAATTTTATGTGCCCATTTCCTCGATTCATCACTACACCTTATTGGTTTTAATATTCCTGGCAGCAAGTTTAGGGCAACGGCGTGTGGCCTCGTTTAGAGAAGGGTCAGGAACAGCGCCATGTTGCAATCAGCGATTAGGCCTTTAGCCAAAATGCTTGCATTTTTGCATAAATTCGTTGTCTGGCTATTAATACAGAATGAGTTTAGTTTGACCTCTTAACATCCAGTGTATAGCACAGGCCTTTACACGATATGACTGGCAACAAGTTTACCCCCCCCCCCCAACCCGCTTTGTTTACCCATTGAGGGCAGAACGAGAAGGCCACGAAAATGCGACTATTATTGGCTTGAAGATTGGTATTCATAATTGCTACAGAATTAACATAACTGAACCATGCATTTCGTTAAATGAATTACACGCAAATTGATTTTATACTTTAACTTATTACAAGCGTACACGAACTATTTAAGAGTTGGAATGACGATTTTTGCAATTAAAATATTGGAAAAATTACCACTTAAGCTATTATTGACGTGGCGGTTTATTACATACTAGAGGAAGCCCGTGCTACGCACGGGGCCGGTCACATTTCCTGGGACACATTTCCCGGGACAATTTCCCGGGACATTTTCCCGACGACTTGTCACATTGATCGACCACTCATGCCTGGCTCCTTATTGGCTGCAAGTAGAGTGGGAGAGTGTATTTTCAATGCGGGCGCGAGGGAGGGAGAAGTGGTTTTCCTTTTAGCCTTCCTTTAGGCTTTCCTTTTAGCCGGCCCCCGATATTATAATAAAGATCAGCAGGCTATTGAGTTGAGTCTATTGCAGAATTAAAAAAACAAAACAGAAGTGATATCATACCAAAAAACAAATCTGGTAAAAGAGATCGCCAAGTTCTGAATGGTTCGGCCCTTCAAAGGAGTGATATTAACACAGCAAAACATTCGCCAGTTCATGGCACCGACTAATATTTTGGACGTTAAATGAAAACTCTAATTTTGCTACCGAAAGTAGCAATGGTCTACTTTTTATTTAACCTTCGAACTAGTCGGTGCGATTAACTTGGCGAATGTTTAGGTCTGTTAATATCACTCCTTTGAAGGGCTGAACCATTCGGGACTTAACGATCCCTTTTTCGGAACTTAACGATCCTCTTTCGACAATATTTTTCATGGTTGAGGGAAGCAATTTGCCCTATTCACATTGCTACTGAGCGATCGCTTCTCCTTACTTTTTTTTCATTTTTGAACTGAATTTTTCGCCAATTTTTTTCCTGCCCTAGTCCCCTCCCAGATATGTATATATTCCCTACATTCAACCCTCGACATTTTTTTTCCCAGGTAGAGTTGTTTTTTTAGGCCGCACGAACCCAAACTGGGTCATCTGCTCCACGATGATGACTGAGACAATTTAGCTGGAGAAATCCAAGTGTAATCGCAGGATCTTTGAAATGCCACAGTCGACATGAGCACGAGGCGCCACTAGACCCTTCTCTTCCCGAAAATGCCAGGGGATGGCCGTAGCAAGGATCGAACCCGGACCTCCCGGACAGGAAGCGGTCGTGCTATCCACTTGCCCATCCGTCATTTTTGTTCTCCAATTCGAAACAATTTTTTGTTGATTGATATTTTGGTTGCATGTTTATCGTGAACCTGAATTGCTGGTCCTAAAAACTGTTGCATTCTTTTTGTCTTTGTACAACGCATTATACGATGGGAAACCCACGCCATTACTGTTACCGCACACCAGAAACTGTTTTAAACAATTAAGTTTTAATAATTTGGTTTCTAACAATTTGGTTTCTAACAATTGGTTTCTAACAATATCCGATAGATTTTACCTAAATTTCCGACCAAAAATGTGCCAGATTTTCGATCTGATTAAACAGAGACCCTCACTGAGTTGTACTTGGTTAGCATACAAAATTTCATTAAAATCGGTTCAGTAGTTTTGACGTGATGGTATTAAAAACACACCCCCCAATGAGTCACTGTATTAGGAGCTACGCCCCAAAAAGTCAATGGAAATAAAGTCGACAATGAAAATGAAGTGGAAATAACTGTAACAGCCTTTTTGCTATTGGTGTATTCCCACGTAAGGTTATAATACGTCCTCTAGTTCGAACTTAGGTATGTTTAGTGTATATCATAGCTGTTGTGCTTTGCAGACATTTGTTGGCCTAGGCCTAAATTGCGCTGCCACTCTCAAAGTCCTTGTAATGAATTATCCTTAGTTTAGTTTCTGCACCAAATCAAAATTCCTTATCAGCGGTCTGTTGCTATGCAAGTTATATTTCTCTTTTTGTACAGCGGCATTAGACGTCTGTTTGGGCAACATAATTGTATCGATTATACGTCGGGTCCATACGAATACCAGTTAAGAATAGGAAGATGCTTATCTCCCCACCTGATGAAGAAAACCTGACAACAAAGGGGGCGCCACGATCGTCGACGCATCGCTTTGCAATAAATTATCAGTGAGAAGTTAATTAACATTTGTTTTTAAAATTTATGGCGAAACTGCACTTTGGTCTTTGGCGATGTTTGTCATTGAAAGTCTTCTCGTATTTTGGTTGACGTCTCCCTGATAAATAATTTGGTGCAGATGTGCGCGTGCGGAAAACAAAGATTGAACTTCTTCGTTAATTAAAAGCAAACAAAGATTAATTTTCGGCCACAAAAGGTATTTAAATTTGTTTACGGATATAAACTTAATATTTCCTACACATTTTTTTGTTAACGATGATAAAATGTGTGTGTGTTTAAGCACTTTTCTTTCCTTGAAAATTAATTTTTTAGCATCTGAAATTTCTACTTCCTGTTACTGTGGTGCATAATATGGAAATAGGATAAAAAGCGTGGGAATACACCAACAACGTTTGGAAGAAGAGGTACGACGCTTAAGAGGATAACAAACATGCTAGGTATATTTATATTTCGGACAAAAAGCCTTAAGTAACATTATTCTGAAAAGAGATAGGAACCAGATGAGTGTTTATTTACATCAAACAAGCGGCTAGAGCGACTACCGAGTCGCATCCGGTTTTCTGTACAGTTCTGCCACTATCATTGGTGAGGCGCACACCTCTATCACGCATTGCAACAGCTATCTCTATTATATAATCTAAAAGCAGTAACCATCAGAACTGCCGGTCAAAAATGTGTTAGCTTTTAAGCTTATTTTAGATTTTATTGGCGTATTTGTCAACTTTTAGGCCTAATTCTTACCTGGAGCTTCCATTTCGTAAGTAGCAGCTAACGGAGATTTGATTTGTATATTACGCCTATTTATTTTTGCAACACTGCGCGCCTTCGGGCACACAGTTACAGTGTCAAACGTAGCGCGCAACGTAGCCTATATAGATCAGTGGTAGTAGGGAAGTGACGGTAGACACGCTGTTGATGAAGCCAGGAGCTACTCGTAGCAACTTGACGTTGCCGTGGTAACGTGATTTTAGTCCTAATTTTCCTTTTTTAGGCCTAATTTTTTTTAATACAGTTTTAATTTCGTAAGTAGCAGATAGGCCTAATGGAGAATCTGGTTCGATGGTATAAGCCCATTCATTCATGCAACAATGCGACGAGACTATTTTAAACGAAGCTAAAATGCTTCCTTAGGATATCCTTAGGATATCAATTCGACGATCAAATGTTAATAATTAATTTAATTAGTGTTGCGAGTTTAATTCCGGATTTCAACGTTGGAATTTTACCACCCCAGCAAGGTCACGCTGACGTCATTTGTGAAATCTGCCAAGCCCGAAGTCCACATGACGTCAAATTGCAATGTGCCATTATTTTCCAAAATTAATACTCATTGTTAGTTGAAATAATCCTATTTGATCAATTGTTGTAACAATATATAGCTATGATTTGTCTGTGCATAATCAATTGTAACGCTCGAGCTCGCTTGATCATCCGCCGGGTGCTCCCAACAATTAGGTATTAACCTAAAATTCCATTCCGCCACCCACTCTCCAACTCCCCGCATCCAAAGGTAATTTCGGCCCTATAATTAGAATTTTCCCCAATTTCCTCAATCCCCAAACTTTAATTCAAACCAAATCATCCCTGTTGCTAGTCCAGCACTGCAACCCCGTAGCTACTTAGTTTAACAGTCACTAACTTAACTAAATTTTCCCGAAACTAACTAATCCAAATTTTCCCAAGTAAGCCTAATGCCGTTGACGTTCCATTTAAGGCCTTAAGCCGAGGTTAGTGTCGCCCTAGAACTTCAGGCGAGCCAGAGCACACTATCGCTCATATGTAACATAAAACCAACACCAAAACTGAACCACGACTTCTAGCCTTGTTCCATCTGTTAAGGTTAATTTGGAATTCCAGCAACCCCTTGACTACCACCACGGCACATTTTCGAGCTAGTCCCTTAACTGTGGGGTTGGCATTGGGGCGGCTCCCATACCCACTAATAACCCCTACATTAGGTCGAAGAATTGTATTAGCTATAAGGAAGTAACGATGTTTTAATTTGCTATGTTATTTAACTAACTTTTGACATTGAATCCAACGTTGTAAACAGTGGTCGTCAATTTCTGGTACCGTTGCGAAGTTGAAAAAAGCAACGGACGGACGGACAAAGTCGTTGCAATAGTCTTCCTAGCCGGTACGGCTGTACAGAATACTAAAAAAACCGACGCCATTCTCCATAAAAGCATATTACTTCGCACAGGGAGAAAACAATAAGCAGTTTGTTTTCGGAATGCTGTACGAGAGACATGACCGCTGTTGCCGCTGTCCTCTTTACTTTTCCTCTCTCCGCTTGGTTAGAGCAGGGAAACTATCCGAAAACGATTAAAGAGAAAAAGAGAACGAACGATGGCGAAAAACGGAAAAAGAGTGAAAACAAAAACG
The DNA here is from genome assembly GCA_023313725.1 of Lithobius niger. Classification (NCBI taxonomy): domain Eukaryota; kingdom Metazoa; phylum Arthropoda; class Chilopoda; order Lithobiomorpha; family Lithobiidae; genus Lithobius; species Lithobius niger. The sequence goes on along the minus strand of JAHWFP010020983.1, from coordinate 22,540 downwards.
AAACGAAAAGAAGAAAAAAAAACAATGATGCAACATGGCCATCGTTGGATGCCTGCTTGCAGTTCGTGGAGGTAACGTGACCAGCAGGCTTCGTCCCGACTCCATTATCCCACGCGTCCCCATTACAGCGTCATTAGTTTGCATTTTATGACGTTGCGGTGACTTGGCGACCGCCAACCAAGCTCTCGTGCGCGCTCTCGCCCTCCACGAGACCAGCTGATCAACCAACAGACATTCATAACACGGCGACCTGGTCGAAGGAAGAGCAAAGATGAAAATAACTGTAAATCCGAATACGACGTCGACGTCACTTTCCAACATGGATGCCCCCAGATAACTTTAATGGTGAGGCCTAAATGAACTCTTGTCATCACTGACCATTTTTAGAGCAGTTTTTCGAACATTTCAGCGTAAAAAAATCGTTACATTCATGAAAATAGGCCTACCTGAAGCGTAATTAATTACCTGTCATTTGGCACTACTATCAGCGTCGTAGGTGCTTTAAACCATGAGCAATGGCTGTTTGCCGTGACGTCACCATGAATTAGCCAATGACGAACGAGAACAACGGCTGTTTGGCCGTCTGATTGGACTAGCCCAGTCACGAGATATGCACGTCACATAAAACAGCCATGGCGTGTGGTATAGTTCCGGAGGAATAAACGTACACGCACGCACACCACACGTTGCAACGATGTAATTAACAGTTACGAAAAGGTGTTGATATATGCATGAGATTATCGTAACAACATCAAAACGTTTTTCTGTTTATTTGTTACGCGATTCTTGTGTCCGAGTAATATGGTTTCTTCATAACATACTCATTATTTAGTGTCTGGTAAGGAGGGTGAATTAAATAATAAAAAGAAAGGATTCATGCAAAAATTGTTTTGATATACACAACTTAGCTATAGAGTACAAATCCGTGAATGATCAAACTAGACCTCTTTATCATCTCTTTTGGGGTCTTCACAACGCATTTTCCAAAATCTATATTATTAAACCCCATACCGTCTAAAATAGAGCAACTTCTTTGTAAAAATGCTGTCCAGCTTTCCTCCAGTACAACAAACGCAGATGTCTACCATTATCATGGCATTTCGACGATGGGGAACAAAAATGCCATGTCAGAAAATTGCAATACGGGACCGAATGTGACATGCAGACTTACAAGGTAGACGTTAAGTGGTTGAATATCGGAAATACGTGACTCACGTGCTCATGGAACACCCGTATTGTTGATTTTCTTTTATCTCTGACGCTCGTTCATATTGTCTAGAGTAGGAAGAGTGGTACAATTACAAATAAATAAAATAAACAATGAATTTGGTCGTGTACCAGAATCGTTATGCGAATTTGACTGATTTACTAACTGAATTCCGCAGAGAAGGTGTATAGTAGTTTTAAGCGTTTGAAAGGAATCGTACAATAGGTCCAAAACTTGTTGTACTGGGAGGGGGGGGGGGTGGGGAACGCAGCCTGACAGAAAGACAAGAGAAGCTTTGACACTTGTCTGCTACGTGCGTCATTAAAGGCGTATGGAGGATAGGTTTGGCAGGTCCTTTTGACAATGTTTTTGACGAAGGCCTAATAAAGTGTTGGTCAATGAACGATATGACCGACTTTGTGAGCAACTTGACAATGACATTTAAGTTACTGCAACATGCGACAAATTAAATGAGGTTATGCAGTCAAAATTACAACACCATTTGCAGAGTGACGAGGATAAGGCATTTAGGAAAATCCCGTTGCGCAAAGCTCTACTGAGTCATGGCAAGCACATGATGTAGCCGATTAAGGAAGGAAAATAACTAAAACATTACGATCCTTCCGAAGGGATCTGGGTCGGTAGTGAAATGAGAGATTTGAGTTGCGGTGAATTTGTTTGTCGTCGTTGCTAAAAGCGCCCATTCGTGGCTCACACACCAGGAGTCGCTGGCTGTTGGTTGAGGGCGTTAGTTACAGCCCAAACAAAAGAACAGTAAGTAAACATCACACATTTGACGTTAACACTACATTGCCAAACAGAATATGACCAGGGTGAGCTTGTACTTGTCCCTGCGACAGGCTTTCGGGACTGATGGCCTTCAAACATTGGACGACATGCCAGTCCGGATCAGATCCGTACCCAACTTCCGGTTATCGACGGACGAATGCTAAACGGTAATAAAAGAAGTCGCACAATGGCGCTAACAATATCAACTGCTTATAATGAAAAATGTGAAGAAATCGAACAACAAAGCGAAGGAATGCAACACCGATCTTTACGAGAGCATCTTTATAGCTAGCTCTGCCACCGCACGCGAGATTTGCTGCAGAAATGATAAAAGAAGTGACTGCTTTGTTTCAAAACGCGTGAGTTGTTAGTAATATATTTTTTACCAATTATAACTGTTTTCTGGACTTCACAGTTCACACTAAAAGAACTATCACATGATGACTATTATGACAAATGACTTTGTGTTGTTCATGCAGTGCTCGTGGCCACTAGCCTTATATGCCGGGATCCCTTACTGCCACTACTAAAAATCCGCCTAGTCATCCAACGAAAAACCCGAATATCTCCGAAGATTTTTAAGGTAGGAATGTCAGCCTCACTCAAACTCATCGTTTCATGCACCAACGCTTCCTTGTCACGGAATTTCAACCAACTCAGAATAAAATTGCGAACGTCATCGCGTCTCAAACACATAAACAAACTAACAGACAAACAGACGCACAGAATCAAACCGGTAGAGTTTCGATTAACTCGCTTCGCTCGCTCAACCAAAATTCTGAGATGTTCTTCGCTTTTGTGTGTGTGTGCGACTAGATGTGAATAAAACACTACTGGTCGTTATGCGCAAGTATTCCGGTGATTGTTTCGCCTTTATGTTATCGACGCTTAATCGTATTTCATGTTTTTCGGCCTTACTAGCGCAGAAGGCAAGAGTTTTGTGGGTTAGCTTCACGGCAATACATTGCAGTGCTGGTGGAAAACAACCACCAACGAATAGCGACAAGGTAAATATTTGGACGATTTTTATAGTTGGAAACCCTTAACAAACCAAATGCACGTACGGTGAAACTTTAATGGAGCTTCCTTTTATTTAAGAGTTGGGAATTGTTCTTCACTGACAATATTAAGAGTAGTTCATCTATTCTTTTTACTATGTACACCGCAGTTCAAAAGTGCTTAACATTGGTAAAGACGTGTACTTTTTTAATCGTTGTAGTTTTAAATGTTTAACTGGTTAATATCAAGGACAAAGTCTCAAGAATGAGACTTCAACTGTTGCTTGCTGGGCAAGTAAGCATTTTCTCCTTGAGTGCAAAAATTTGCGAGGCAATGGATTGCGCTTCCTCCTATCATGCGCAGGTGGCCCACGATTGACGACCTTTTATCCACCTCTGCGAGTTCTTCTCGTACGGCATTACATGGTGTAGTACGCTTTGCTTGTGATACGGGTGTGAGACTCTGATCTCTTCCGTTCTCTTCCCCCCCCCCCCCACCTCCTTCCTTTGTCGGGGGCTTTTGAAAATGATCGTGTTCTCTCAATGCTTGTACGAGATGTTTCTACTGTTCTTATTTTGGTTTTGGTTGGGATGTTTCTGTTGTTGGTGTTTCTGGTACTGGCATTACTGCTGTGAGTATTTTTTGTATTTCTGTCGTCGATCTTACATTGCTGAATGATGTAGTTGGTTGTTTTGAGATGAGCGCAAGGCTTCGGGCCCAGGCTCACAATAAAAAAGCCATTAACTATTAATGATAAACTATAACACACGTACACCAATATAAAAGGGGACTTCAACTGTTGCTTGTCGGAGAAATGAAAAACTATAACACACGTTATAAAAACGACACTTCAACTGTTGCCTGTAGGAAGAATGAAAAACTATACTACACGTACACCAGAATAAAAGGAGTCTTCAATTATTGCTTGTTGGAGGAATGAAAAACTATAACGCTCGTACACCAA
>JAHWFP010020983.1:8541-18571 GCA_023313725.1 Lithobius niger | reverse complement strand
CTTGTCGGATGAATGAAAAACTATACCACACGTACACCAGAATAAAAAGGAGACTTCAATTATTGCTTGTTGGAGAAATGAAAAACTATAAAATATACTCAATTATAAAAAGGAGACATCGCTTGTTGGAGGAATGAAAACCTTTAACACACGTGACTAATATAAAATGGTTGGTTATGCGTAAGATAAGTTTTGAAGACGATTTAAAAAATATGGATACTAACAAAAATCTAATTTTCAACCTATTTAAAATTATGTATGGCCTTCAGGTCTCTTTTATGCCCTAGCCGGAATTGACGTTTATTTCCGCTGGTTCCAACTGTTGCCAATCCTTCCCTGGTAGTATATTTAAACAAACTCATTGACAGTACATTTGCTACAGTAATCATTGTTAACAGTATCGTTGTTATTGGCATACACAATTGTGCGTATTCTATATCCAACCTTAAAGCCCAAGAAAGCTACGAGTAGGCAAAAATATTTGTTAGTTTAAAGTAAAACTAGATACAATCCGTCGTGTGTACTGCAGCGTGGAGTATTACTCACAAAGTAGAAGATAAATATGGTAATTTATGGTTGTGAGATAACTTAAGCAAATTTAGAGGCTTCTTTCGGGCTTTACTCAGGGATGAACATATTTTGATACCAAATGGTGGTAACTCGTACTACTATTAAAGATCGTTCTCGTGTGTCGAAAAGTTGCCCCTCTCACCCGAGTTCATTGACGTAAGTTCCTGTTCCTTTTAGTTGAATTGGGCGAGTAAATGCGGACCCACGGAAATACTTCCAATAATCACGACGAGTAAGTATAAGCGCCCTGCCCTGGGTTTTTAGTTATTTGGTGTATAATTTAAGCGTATTATTTCATCTAGATGGTTGTGTAACTCTTGAAGCCAACAAAAAATTAATTTTGTGTTTGTAGCGCAGCATTTTGTGATCGGGAAATGTTTTACTCCAACGTACGGCGGAAATGGTGTGCACTCGATGCGAACTATGTGAAGCGGCACACACACTTCATGTGTTTGTCTAGGCTGAAATACTGTGTAATAAAACCACAGTGGTGGCACATCCTTGTGCCAAACGCTTCATTGCCTCATAGACGTAGAGGAAACCCACGGACCTTGGATTATAAGTATCTTTGATAGGGTCAGCCTACTTAGTACTACGATTTACCGCGAGAAACCGTGCGAGATTTTGGGAGCTGCATTACCATACCTCACACGTGTCTGACGTCTCTGCTCCCTTTTCGCGCCATTTTACTGATTCTTGCATCTCATTGGCTTCAGATTTTGCTGATGAATCGACACAAAATTGGACCAACAAACGAACGAGTACTCATCATCAAACGTAAGCAGGACCGCTCCAATTGTTTAAATTGTTTTAAAGTGCATTTACCTACCAGTTTACAATCGACAAGGCGACTGAAAATCGCAACGTTTGTTATCAGACGGAGAGCACCGTCACAAGCGATCATCGTAAAAGCACGCCATGGTTTTGATTAGGATATAATGACGTCATCAACTCTTAATGTGGGTAATCGGGTAAGCATTTGTCGTTTTGTTTTAATAATGTATATTGTTGCATTCAGTTAAGATTGCGTGACCAAATATTTCATACTTATTCATTAATTTTGTTAAAAATTGCTGCTAGTTGAAACGAAGGTTTTTGTTAGCTTCGACAAGCCAAGCGTCGTTTGCTTCGAGGATTGGTGTGGGAGCAAACACGTCATCAACTGAATTTCGCTCGTGTATACTTTACCAGGGGAAATAGCTGTGTTATGGCTGAGACGCGTTCAACTGAGTGAACCGACCCGGTAGATAGTACAAAGTCCCTGGGCAAACCTATCGCTACCTGCATTTTCTCACCATAAAAAATGGCGTCGACCACATCCTCCTAACCGGAAATACCGCAGTTTTAACGCCAAAAATCGTCTATACGTGCCCAAAAATCCCATAAAATTCAACTCCCAGATGATGAAGACACTGCAAATACTGTTGTACACTCTAACTTCAAAAATAAAATATTTACCACAACTCCCTACTGTTAAGTTTTCTTCTTCAATGACAAACAAAATAAATTCTTCAAAAGATAAACAGAATAACAATGGGGGAAGGAAGAGGAGATCCTTTCATTGTGACGTCGGGCGCATGAATACACCATAGGTTTCCAAATCCTTTTCAAAATACGTACACCTTTACTCAAATTGCATATTCAAAGACAGCATACACGAACACAACCAATACAGTTTGTGCCGAAACGTCGCTATCAATCTTCCGTATCGAAGAAGATCAAAAAGACGCCAGAATGCAGTTATCGTCGGCGCTTCGGAGTAGAAAGGGTATAACCAAATATTTCGCGTAAGCATTATGAATAAGTTATCAAAAGTTAACTCTTAGCGGGACGTTAAGCATTCTTCCGAGACAAAACGCCAGAGAAGCGTTGCCTACAACTTAACCGTAATAAATTAAATTTCATATGAAAGTCGACAGTCGATGCAAGTGTTGTATTGTGAAGGTGACTGACTGTTCTTGATAACAGGGGATGGAACTTGTTGGCCGAGGTTCACGGCTTTTATCAGATAGAAGATAGAAAACTGTACTGTAACTGCATGTTTTAAAATAAATGCATTTTATAGTGTGCGCGGCCTATCTTGAGTTCTCCGCAGAAGGAACACAGATAATCGATTGTACGTTTTCAGTAGCAGAGTGCCTTGTTGATATCCAAGATGGTTACAAAAACAATGGCGGCCATCGATTAAAGCCACCCCATCCAGGAAGACGTAGCCGTTCACAAAATACTTGCAGGACTCAAGATACAACGTGCACACAATAGACATACCTAGAAAAAGTTTTTAGACGTTTTTAGTTGAAACACTGTGGCGACTATTGATACGTCCGACTGGTACTCGCCATTTACGCCACTGCTAAGGAAGAAGCTACAAAATTACACGTGGGCCTGACTTCAGTTTAAGCTAAGCTGGTGGAAAAGAGGCAAAATTCTAGGTTCAGTCCACATGTTGTTTTAATTATTATAATAAGGAGAGATGGAAGGCGCAGGCTTACCTGACTTACACGGGGACACTTTACCTTTGCTCAGGGCCTAACTTGGAATGTCAGGGTATCTAGGCATACCTTAGGGTTACACAGAGTTGCAACGGTGTTCGGGTTGTGGTTTGGTTTCAGTAATTAAACTGCCATCTACGGGTTTGCTGTGATTTACAAAAAACAGGGTTGGTCAGGTTTGATGTTATATTTGCGGACTAAGCCCTAAATTGGGAATAATTCTAGTTAAGCTGGCCGAAATTACCTTGTGAACTGGGATGGTTGGAGGACAGAGGCGGATGCATTCTAATTCGGTTCACCCCCTAACAAAGATCATTGGTTCACAACTTTGTCCTAACCGACAACAAAATGCCGTGGGCAACGCTCGTACGATTTGGGGATACAAGTGCTATACAAATAACGAATGGGGTGAAAGCAGCCAGAAAATATATTGTAGCACTATCAGTTTTTTCTAAGATGAGCGACTAGAGAAGATGGTTCATTCCTGACTTCCGGTAGTATTGTGTTTGCGGAAATGTACTGATTGGGACCGTGGTGTGACGTCATATTCACCAATTTCAATAAAGTAGCCCGAACAGCCAATCAGTGTGCTGCAAGGAAGCACGTGTCTAGTGGATTAGCACAAAATGGAGTTTTAAAAAATAAAATCTCTCTGTTCACGTTGCTAGCGGACGAAAAAAAGCATTTACTTTCGTAAAAAAAGCAAACTATATATAATAAACGGAGATTAGGGTTTTTTTTAATGAATTTCCGGTTATTGAGCAAGCCAACAGTCTCATTTTATAGATGCGCTATTCTGGTGTAATATGACGTCATTAACACCAATATGGCCGTCTTCTTACTGTAGATTGCCGTATCCTTCCCGCAACATGGCCGCCTCCTTCATTTAATCCTTGGCCTCAACCGGAAGTAAGTTTAATCGAAAAATGGCCTATTGGTGTTTCATGTCCTATACCAAATTATCGTTCTTCTTTGAGTTTTTTTATATTCACTATTTTCATCACTGGAGCTTGTGTGAACCTCTTTATTGTTAAATTGTCTCACGTTCATTATTTGTACCACTACATTGTCCAGAGCAATCTAAGAAGCTTTTCAAATTTTGCTAATCACTGTCGTAATCACTCCTGTAGTGTGGAATGAAGGCAACGCAGGTTTCCACAAATGGGAAAACGCTTTATATCTTAAAAACGATTCAAACATTAATTTATAAAATCGAACAGATACTGGAAAATTAGCACAAACTTTTGTCTGAGATAGGACATATTTTGCAAACAGTATCAGTTTAACTGTATAGCTGTGCGTGTTTTTACCCTACCCATCGGATTTAAGTTTCTCAAACATTATTGAGTTATTGCGACTGATTTGCTCACCATGTTCAATCTTTATGGCATCCCATAATCTCAAAGCGGACGTATCACACATGGCTGCGCCTTATACTATTTTAGGTTCTGGTTGGCCACTGGAAGTAGCTGTATTTTATGATTGTTTACAATCGCCTGTCACACGTAAACACTAACGGCTGTGGTATACTATGCCTGCGACGTTAGACCCTTTGCTTTGGCTGTCGGTATGGTTTTTGCTATTGACAAGATACGTCTTACCGTTCTGAGAAATTCCAGTGGAAATGCTGGCCTCTTGAATTTGTTGTTTCAACATCCGTTCTGAGTATTGAGCCTTGACGTATTTAAAGGCATTCCAAACAATCTCCCTAGCCTGTGAAAATTCGGAGGTTTTTTACGTCGGGAAAGCGATGAAGCGAGCGATGAGGTAGCCATATTGGTTCGTCTGCTCGAAGAGAAATTTTACCAGGCATGATCAATCCATTTTCCGAAAACCAGCCCGAAAGGCACACCAGAACCTAATATAGTTAAAAATCGCGAATCTGCTTGCCCGGTAAACGCAGTTTACTTACATCACCCTAGGTATAACTCAATGAAAAACTCATGCGGGTATAATGAAACAACGCACTGTGTCATTTCTTAGGCCTAAAGGTGCAGATCTGTCGTCTTGTGTTGGGGGAGGATAAGGAGGAGTAGTCACACTCAACGCAAAGTTGAGTGTGACTACAGCAAGGTAGAAGAATAGGCTCCACGGCTGTAGATGCTATGCACAGCTACAGGCGTATTTTACACCGGATTCAGCTTGTAATGCTTATAACACCGGCGGTTTATTGCAGACAATGGAATGATCTGCAGTATACAGAGAACTACATTTCAGTAGGTGCACCTTGCATCCAAGCCTTGCTAAATCTTACACTGATTATTGTTATGCCTTCATCTTTCTCATAACATCCTGACTAAATTCAGCGGAAAGGATAGTGTCGCGTCTTTTAAAAACTTTCAGGAATTTCAGTCACAGTGAATAAATACAGGCTAATATCGTTTTCCATTCTCCAGATCTTTCCCTCTGACGTCACTCGCTTCGCCGCCTTTAATTTTTCGCGCTCGTGCTCGGTCGTATATGCACGCGCATCTGGTGGTGTGCACGCGTGCGCGTGAGATCCTTCGTCTTGTTTACGCGTGCGTGTTCAATTGAGCGCGAGCGAAAGCCACGAGGCCGGCCGGTCCCGCATGTCTTTCAGCGCATGTCTAATGCGCAAGCGGAAGCCAACAAGGGAAAATGCCGGAAAGATAAGAATGGCGGATACAAACCAAATCGCAGTTTGTTATTTTGGAAATATGGTTGGCTGAGTGCTTTTGGTCGCTCTAACGTGGAACCTAAAGTAGCACCTCGCCAAGCAATCACGACGCTCTAAACGACATGAAGGACACATAATTGCTGTAGTCGACATGTACACGTTATAGAGCAGCGTCATATGACGTCATATTGGCTACGAGACACCATTTGGAGGTAATAGCTACATGGTGCACTAGATTAAAATGTAACGGGGAAAACGGCACTTCTAGTCAAGACAGTGCTTTAAGAGCGGACTTCTTAGGCTTAAAAGAACGTTGTTTTCTCTGACAACAAAAATCGCGCGTTATAGGCTTAAGAAATCCAGTCTAAGGGCGCGTTTACGCAGCGACTCGACTTTGCATTCTTGCAGCTAGAACTCGATCGCGATGGCAAAGGTGACATTGCCATGGTAACAACGCTAAATGGATTAGCTAAATGCGACATCGTTTGAGTAAATACTTGCAGTCTTATAATCCGTGCCAATAATATAAAGAATTCCTCATGACGAAACAATTTTCCCAAACGCTTCTGAACTCACGTTATTTGCTGTTTTCGTTGCGAGGCGGCAGACATAAAACCGCCGCCATGTTGGAATTTGAGGTGATTTCTAGCTTCTAGCTGCGAGAATACAAAAACGAGTGGTTGCTTAAACGTGCCCTAATAGCATTGACCAGTGCACCTTGCAGCTAACCCAGTTACTGGCCCCACCATAGAGTTATACACAATAATACTACGTCGTGTCACTGCCCTATAGAATTTACAAAGTTACGATTTTTCGATGTTAAAGGTACACTCCGCCTGGCTTATAACTGCGCATGGTACCATCGCACCGTTCGCGAGACTCTGCGTAGGCATACAAGGCCAACTACGATAGTAGCTGCCTTCGTCGCAGCGAGGAACGCAGCTACAATCTCAGTTGGCATTGGGTGCAGTAGACGAAACAGCATGAACACAAAACTTGGGTCGGCGCAAACCGGAATGATTATCGTATTTTAACATTTCACTTTATAATTTTTAGGATAGTATCTTATAATTTATCTTCAGCGATACATTGGCATAAATAATTTTAATTTTCGATCTCATGGTAATTATTAGCAATCGAATAATATTATTTCCAGCGATTTATGTCTATTTATTCAACTTTAGGTATGAATAACGTATAAACAGGATTCAACTTAAAGTTGCATTCCTCCCAACGCCATTTTTCTCGATCCCAACATGAAGTACGGCCCCAAAGTTCTATTTATTTACCTTTAGTCAATCCCTAGCTAAAAATCCGTTTTAAAATGTGGCGTCTATAGGAGATTTTCTGTTGAATATTGGGAACTATCCTGCGATTAACTGATCCTTTGCACGTTAACAGTAACCTAGACATTTCATCCTGGGTAGCCGGTTCGAATCCGGGTCATGCCACTCCGACGAAACGTAAGTGCATAAAGGTGGCTTACTGAACTACGTTATTTCTAGTGTATGATTTTTGCTAATGGCTAATTTCCAATTTTCCTTCATGCCTAAAGTTGATAGGGAAAGAATGCACAAATGCAGTTATTTTCTGGGTGGTTAGTTTTGCAATTCCTTGCCCACAGAAATGAAACGTTAGAATGAGATGTCATCATTTAAGAAACATTTGTTCAGGTGGCTACTTGAATTGAACAAATTCACCTTAGAATATTTGTTCCAATGTTGTGAGTTATCTTTTTCTAAATTTAAATATTTTGTTTCATTTTGCATTCTCCGTTTTTTTCAGCAAAGTATTATGCTGTAATTTTCTTTGGATTCCTCAGGCACTATTTTATTCATACTTTGCAATTTTACCAAAATAGTTTTTTTTTCTTCTTCTTCTTGTTTGTTGGCCGAATAACTCTTGTTAAAGGCCGATTGCCACCAAATTAGCATTGCAGAATCTAGGCCTACCGACTTCTCTCTCGCAGGAAGCAAAGGAATGCACAAACCAAACTTTTAAACGCTACAAACCAGCTACGTAACTCCTTAATTATTGAGCAAAAATTTGGTACGCCCTCGTCACCTGGAAACAAGCTATACAAATTAACGATATTAGTGTCACTAGATGGAATAAATAGACATAAATCGCTGGAAATAATATTAATCGTTTGCTAATAATTACCATGAGATCGAAAATATAAAGGATTAAATCTAAAGAAATTCCCCTGGCGCCATCTAGTGACACTATTATCGTTAATCTTTATACCTTGTTTCCAGGTGCACGAGGGCGTACCAAATTTCTACTCAGTAATAAGGAGTCACGTGGTTTGTTTGTAGCGTTTAAAAGTTTTGTTTGTGCATTCCTTTTGCTTCCTGCGAGAGAGAACTCGATAGGCCTAGACGCTGCAATGCCAAGTTGGTGGCAACCGGCCTTTAAGGTAGACGAGCCAAGAGCGGCGCCCAAGGGCGGCAGACGCTGTGGACTGGGGCTAGGCAATGAGACGGGCGCCGAGGTTGGGACCAGTGGAGATCGCCGTCTAGCCGTCGAAGTAATAACAGTCTCTGTGTACTGAACCAAAGTTGAGACTGCAGCGGCGATTACAATTGGGGAATCCATTATGAGCCGAATCAGAGAACAGTTGAGGACCAATGGGATGGAAAACCCAAAAAAAAGGGTCAAGAATACCCACAGTGGCGCCATAGAGGTCCAAGTTTGCTGAGATGAGAGGAATTGCAGGCGAGCAGAACGAACAACCCTACGCGGTGGTGCCACTGATTCCACACCTCGCTCACAGAATTTCCCCGAGTACACAAAATTTCTTCTTTTTTTTTCCCTGTGCAAAAAAAAAATTATTTTTTTACTTCCCTAATTTAATTTCCTTTCATTACTCCACTAATTTTTAACATTACCTAATTAAAAAGAAATTATGGGCCCATGTTTATGGAACAGGAACGCCAACCTTTGACTACTAATCTTATTAGAACTATCCCACACGCCATGGCTGTTTGCTGTGACGTGCATATCACGTGACTGGGCTAGTCCAATCAGACGACCAAACAGCCGTTGTTCTCGTTCGTCATTGGCTAACTCATGGTGACGTCACAGCAAACAGCCATTGCGCATGGTTTAGTCTTCTTGCCATTCCTGATAGAAGTGAAGGATGTGGATGGACCTTAAAAATTAGTACTGCCACAATATTCACGATTTTAGCCGTTTGTTTAGGCGTTTGTCGAGAGTAGAAGCATGTGAGTTTACGGGTAGTTTCGAGAAAGAGTCTGGATGGCGAAAAGATCGCGAGTCACTAGAGAAAATAGCAACTTGCAAATAAAACACAGAATTTCCCCATTTTTGTCCTTTTTCCCTATTTACTATCTTTTTTTTCCTTTGAAGAGCATTTTTCCCCTAAAAAGGGAAAAATTCGCTGTAAGTGGAAGCACTGGGTGGTGCCCTAAAGAAGAAAAATGAAGCATGGTCTGGCTCGGATGTGTTTATAGGAGACCTGCACCCGCGCATGTGCAGAAAGAAAGCTACGATCTAGCCAGGGAAGCCAACAAGTTTCGCTATGGTTTCATGCATCCAAATGAGGCAAATGCTAAAAGGACAGATAATGTACATTTCGTCGGCACCTCAAAACAATTATGAATCATTTTTTTTCTGTTAAATTTATGAAATTTTGAAAACTAATCGCGTATACGCAACGCCTGGAAGGGGGAGGGGGGAGGAAAGTGGAGCAAATGTGTTACGTTCTATTATGATTGGGGAGGGGGACGAAGGCGAAGTGTTAACATGACACAGTTTTTCACAAAAAAATTAGTTTTCGCTAAATGTTTATTTTTTAATTTTTTAGCAAAACTATTCTTTTAACGTTTCTTAACGACTTAAATTGTTTTTGTTTATTTTTTCAAAATCGCTGATCACGGTCATTACGCCAGTGGTAAGTACTAAGTACAGCTTATAAAAATGAAATCATCCAAAAATATATGCAATTAATATAATAATATATAATATAATATTTGTTGCGATAGCAACGGGTCTGGCAAGGACTGGGGAGTCACTGACAGCCAGCTGCAATTACATGTAAATACAGTGTACAATATACGGCCAAGGAATGGATGATGGTAAGAGGTTTGGGGGACACGAATGCCTTATCTACCAAGGTTAGACCTGCCAGGGACTCAAAGGCCCCCGATGGCATCGCCAAACGTGCAGGACATGGGAAGGGTGTGGAAAGTGTTAAAAGGCCCAAAATGATGCTGTATAATTAAAAAGTATAACCAGTGCTAAAAAAAATTGTATGCTACGGTGAATACTAAAAACTAAAGCACCCAGATAGTGGAATTAGCGAGGG
>JAHWFP010020982.1:3881-26537 GCA_023313725.1 Lithobius niger | reverse complement strand
CCTCATATCCAAACTCCAGCAGATTTAACACATCTAGCCACATTGTTCGCTTCGCTCAGTCTTTTGGCGTCGATCCGTGCTTCATATGGTTTATTTGATCCTCAGAGCAAATACAAAATCGACGCACTGATCGCAAACTAATTGCAGTTTTTGCTGAGAGTTCGTTCATCTCGTTCCTTAGAATTTCTGAAGTTTATATACAGTAAAAAGGGTTTGTTTTACGTTGGAAAGGTTGACTACCAGCCAGGAAAAATGGCCCGCTTTGCTCGCTCAATCCGCGCACATCAATGCTTAAACAAGAATGATTGGCAACCTCGTAAAACCTACAGGTCTACTATTTCTGCATGTCAAACCAGTTGAAGCCAAGCCAACCAATTTTGATCCTAAGGAGAATGCAAAATATGTTGTCGTTTTAGATGTGTTTTTGTTTAACCAATTTGCTTTCTGATTAATTTCCCTGAATCGTAGATGTTTGATCAAACTCTGACGTCATGAAACAGTTTGCAGAGAAGTTTTTCGTGCATTCCAGGGTAAAACAATCATCAAGTTATATTGACGAAAATAGGCCTGTTAGAAGCATAATTTAATCATATTTCACTACCTGAAGCCCGTGCTACACACAGGGCAGTGTTGAATACACGGTTTGCAACACTGGTTAGGTGTGGTAACTCATGTGGTTGTCCATGTTCTACCGAAATATGTTTTTTTTCAAATTGTTGAGCACACTGACTAACAAATGCTGATTTTCGTTTGCTTTGCTCACTCAAGCAGCGCATCCTGTGACTCAAATCTCCCCCCCCCCCCCCCCCCCAGTGGCTAATAATCACCCCCTTTCTAATGATCATTTCTATTATATTCTACCAGCCTTGTTCATGTTAATGCTGGCGGAAATAAATAAGGCTCAAGGCGTCTCGAAGCTGCCCCTTCAAGAAGCGTACTGGCCTGAAAAGCTTTCCTCCCAATGCTTTCCTGCCTATACCAGACGCGTGGTGTCGTAGCTGCTGCTGGTGTCTGACGTCTGCGTAATTATACAGGGTGTCCCAAAAGCCAGGGGTAACCCGGGTGATATACCCATGTGATATACCGGATGTTCATGCTGATATCCTTATTTTTATCTTTGTTCATGCTGATGGTATACCAAAGATAACAGATGGCATGAACAAAGATAAAAATTCCCGTTGCATGAGCATGATGAACACTCGGGTGACCCCTGACTTTTGGGACACCCTGTATTTATGCAGACGTCAGGCAGCAGGCACCACGCGTATGGTATGCAGGAAAGCATTGGGGAAAGCTTTTCAGGCCAGTACGCTTCTTGAAGGGACAGCTTCGAGACGCCTTGAGCCTTATTTATTTCCGCCAGCATGAACATGAACAAGGTTGGTAGAATATAATAGAAATGATCATTAGAAAGGGGTTATTCTCATTTTGTAGGGAGCCTTACTTCCGGAGGAGCAGGCATTACAAACATGCACTCAAGCAAGCATGATTTTTTAATGATTTAGATACCAGGAGCATAATGAAGAGTGCCGTGTAGGAACGAGGATTGTTAGACAGGATTTAGCTAATCTAACGTATTACGGGAAAAGTTCTCTACTGGGGGAATTCGTGTACTGCAAAAATAGATTCACTTTATAAGAATCTAGCCATATATCACTCGCTTCGCTCACTCTATTAGCGTCGATCCATACTTCATACAATTTACTCGCTCCACAGGGCATCACAAAATCGATGTACTAATTATTGCAGTTATTACTCACAGTTTGTTCGTCACATTCCTTAAAATATGTGCAGTTTATACAGTAAAAAGAGGTTGTTTTACGTTGAAAATGTTTATTAAACGCGAAAATGGCTCACTTTGCTCGCTCAATCCGCACACCTCCGTGATTCAAAAACGCCAATATTCAGTGGCGTGTGCAGGAGGGGGGCAGGCATTACCCCTGCTCTTTTAGCAAAATGCCCTTTTTGTAAAAAATAAATAAAAGAAAATGGTCGGTTTGTGCCGACAATAATGCTGGTGGCAGGGCCTTAGAAAGGGTCTAAGAGCCTAAAAAAAACCTGAAAAGGGCTAAAAAAAAAAAGGCTAAGAAAGAGGTAGAAGAGTGAAAACGTAAAAAAAGTAAAAAAAAGAATTTTAAAAAAAGAGCAAAAAAAACTCCCCAGAAAAAATATCCACTATAATGTCCACTAAATGTCCGACCACGCACTGAGCGACTTGGCCGCGCGGCCAGGACGCTGCAGTCAATGAGAATGCTTACCGTTTATGTAAAACCACGCTCTAATCATTTTCATTGGCTGCAGCGACCTAGCCGCGCGGCCAAGTCGCTCAGTGCGCGGGCGGCCTTACTGTGCCCTTTTGCTAAAAGTTGCCCCTACCCTTTAGGGGGATCTGTGCACGCTTATACTGCAAATGTTCGACAACCTTTTAGAACCTACAGTTCTACTTTTTTCGTGCGTCCAACCATTGAAACCAGCTAGTTTCGAAACCTATAATGATGTCATGTTGCTGATACTAATAATGATGCAAAATAAGTCGTCGTTTAAGGTTTTTTTTGCAACCAAGTTTTTTGTGATTAATAATTTGTCTGATCAAACTTTGACATCATGAAATACGTTTCAGAGCCGTTTTTCGCAAATAAGAGGGTAAAAAAGAAATTACGCCTATTGGAAGCGTAATTTAATTATCTTTCATAGGTACTATCCTAGGCTTACAACCACGAACATCAAATTTTTTTAATATGTAAATTATTAAAATGCTTGGTATTTATGTCAAGATAGCCGAGTCGGGCACATCAGGTAGTGGCTCTAATGCTACTTTGAGTGTTAGCAACGGTCGAGTTTTAGGCCGCCCGCGCACTGAGCGGCCAGGTCGCACGGCCAGGGGTCGTCGCGGCCGAAAAACACGGCGATGGGCCGCGCTGCCACGTCCGTTTCTCATTGATAATTCTCGATCACGTGGTGAAAAATGAACCCGGAGCAAGTATGGTCACCCTGTGGCCGCCTGCACGTCGCCCGGGATCCCAGTGGCTGTGGCGACAGGCTGGCCGCTGCGGCCAAGTGCGCGTTGCTACATACACTGTACGCATTCTAGTTGGCCACGGAGCAAGTACGACCGCCCTGTGGCCGCCTGCACGTCGCCAGGGATCCCAGTGATCACGGCGACAGGCTGGCTGCTGCGGCCAAGTCCGCGTTGCTACATACACCGTAAGTATTCTCGTTGGCTGCCGCGACCTGGCCGCGCGGCTTGGCCGATGTGTCCGCGGTGGCCCTTAATTTTCAATATACTGCAGCAATATGACCAGTTAAACGCGAGAATGCATGGAATCACCTAAAGAGCTCGTTACTCGTTGATCTACGGAAGTTCACACACTCCTGATCATACGGTTGTGATATCGGTATAACATGCATTTGTACTGCTGGTGCAGGCACAACAGGTGTCATGCATAGCACTGTCGAAAAAGAGCCATGAACACTTGGGGTATCCTCTAAATGCATGAATATTGACCACACACCTTACGTCATAAGAATTTCCTCACGTGGCCTAGGCCATGAGCTTCTCATTATCCCGCAACGAGACATCGTTGGCAAGTGCTGGTTTCGGCTGGGTAAAGTTTAAAGGGTTTAACGAGCGTTATCCACTCCTGGTCATCTGCCCGAAGCCCTAAGGCCCTATGTCTGCAACAGCCAGATTCCCAGGCGGTCACCCGCCCAAGTATCAATCCAGCCCAATGCTGCTTAACTTCGGGGATCTGACGAGAACCAGTGTTTCCAGCACTGCAAGGCCGCAGACGCAGGGATGGGTAACGCAGGGATGAACCATGTGTAGGATATTACCCGGTTTCCGAGTGCTGAGAGCTAACAATGTCAAAACGTGCAGCGACATTGTTAATTTTCATTGTTAATTTTCAATTTTCAATTTTCAATTTTCAATTTGCATGGGTTCATGGCCACACCGTCGTCGCTGTGTTTTTAGACATTAAAGCGGCGTATGACACAGTGGGAGTTGACTGGGTCCGCCGTAGCTTGGTTTGCATGGGTGTAAGTGCGGGCCTTGTTAATGCTGTGTGCACCCTTCTTGGAGAACGAAAGTTTGTAACGAGAGTTGGTGGCTTCTGGTCTGCAGAAGCGAGCTCTGATCGAGGCCTCCCGCAAGGGAGTTGCCTCAGTCCTTTGTTATTCGCAGTCGCCATTAATGACATCCTGCTCGAAATTGGTGAGTCGTACAACATCGTGTGCTATGCAGATGATGTTGCGTTGTGGTTTGCTGGGAGTGATCCTAGCAGCTGTTGCCAGTGTGCCCAAGCAACTGTTGCGCGCGTGTCGAGTCTCCTCAGAGAAAGAGGTCTGCTGTTGGCCCCGTCCAAGACAGAATTGGTCGTCTTCAGTAGGTCGCGAGCACGGTACCACACTCCCTTGTTCATAATAGTTGATGGTGTTGTTGTTAATCAGTCCTCGGGTGTAAAGTATCTTGGTGTCTTTCTTGATGAGCGGCTGGAATGGGATAGACATGCTGCCATTCTCAAAGACAAGGTCAGGGCTAGGATGGCGGTGTTGAAGAGACTCTCTCGGATCGAAGGTGTTAGGCGCGGCCCCTTGGTCGCAGTTTACAGGACTTTTGTACGTTCCACTCTGGATTACCATCTCCCATTTTTATGCCATGTTCAGAGGCATATCCGGTCACTGCAGGTTGTGGTAAACGACTGTCTTCGGATTGTCACGGGCTGTCTGATTTCGACTCCTGTGTGTGCACTCTGGGTTGAGTGCTGTGAACCCCCACTACATCTTCGGGCTGCTGAGCTCCTGTGTGCTCTGTGTGTGCGCAATGCCAGCAGGGGAGCGAGCGACCCCGTTGGCCGTGTGGTTAGAGACTATTTTAGTGTTCGACCGGCGCTGCTCGGCTTGCTTGGTCCCCCAGGATATGGTGTAGCTCTCCTGCAACGGGTGTCGCATGTGGCCCCACTTCAAGTGGCGCATGTCACTGTTTTCTGTCCGTGGGCCTGGTGCCCAGAGCTGCAGGAAATATTCTCTGGCCCTCCAGTAGGATGCGGGGTGTTCTGCGATGCTTCGTTTGATCCGCCCAGCTCCTCTGGGGGAATTGGCGTTGTCATACCATCTCTGAAAGTGTTCTTGAGCCGAGGGTTGCGACCAGTCTTCTCTAGCACTATATGTGAGCTTTGTGCGATTTCTGTTGCACTGGATGTAGCTTTGGATCTCGACCTCCCGTCCTTTACCATCTACACTGATTCGCTAGCGGCAGTACACTGTCTGCGCTCTGCAGTTGCGGCAGCTGATCTGTTTGACCCAGTTGTCAGTGAGGTTTGCCAGAAACTGTGGGCTGCCTCCAGTCATGGACCAGTTCGCCTTTTCTGGGTGAAAGGGCATGCTGGGGTAGAGGGGAATGTACAGGCGGATGGCGTAGCAAGGGTTACCTTTGAAGACAGTTTGCAGGTGATATCGCCAGTCGTATTCCCAAGGTCGAAGCGGGCAGGTCTTCGTACCTGGTTTTTGAGGGAGTGGGAACAAGAGTGGCAGTCAGCTACAACGGGTCGAGCTCTCTTTGGGGTGCAACCTCATTGTGTCATGCGGTCGTTGTTGGAAGGCCTCCCTGTCTGGATGGGACGGATCCTGTCTAGGCTCCGGACTGGGCATACGTTACTGCGGGCCCACCAGTATCGTCTGGGCTGGTCCCCATCTCCTGAGTGCATCCACTGTCATACTGACCACACTCCCGAGCATCTTCTTTTCGTCTGCAGGGCACTACAGCCTCTCAGGATGGGTATTTTGCGGTACATCAGCGCTAGTCCCACAATTCGCGACCTCCTCTCCACGGATGGGAACCGTGGTGGAATGAATCGTTTGCGCGCAGTAGCAGTATTTGTTAAGGCGACTGGCGTGGCAATTTGACCTCTGCACATTCCCTACTCCACAGTGACAGTCCTCTGGAGTTAATGCAATTGTAGTTGGTGTTTGTTGTATTCTGAATTGGTTAGTATAATCTGTGTAATGGTGTTTGCAGTTGTTCACGAAGTTTGTGTAGTAGGGCGCATAGCTTTGGGCTGAGGCTCTAATAAACAAATTTAAATTTCAATTTCCTTAACATTGTTTGGACCTCAGTACGAGGAAAGCGGGTGATATCCTATATTTATTACCCGGTTTTTGCCTCTCAGTCCGACGAATATTGTTGTCTGCGTTTGGTCGCGCTCGGTGAATGTGTGTGCGCGCTCGTTGATTATTACAGGCGGAGCTACATTTCTTGTTCCTTTTAGTCTTCTGTACGCCGTAACCGGCGAGAAGACTATTGCAACGACTTTGTCCGTCCGTCCTTCGCTTTTTTCAACTTCGCCACAGCACCAGATATTGACGACAATTGTTTACAACGTCCATTGTTTACAACGTCCATTGTTTAATAGACTGCTTCGACGTAACAACGCCTCAACATTGGAAGTGGAGGAACTGTACAGAAGACCGGTGCGACTAGGCGGTCGCTGTAGCCGCTTGTTTGCTATGGCAAAATAAGTTAGGGAGTTTCACGATCTATTTGACTTGTCGAGTGACCATATGATGAAGACAATGCGGACAATAAAGGCTTACAAGGTGAAGCTGCAGAAGATGCTGCTAACAAAGACAATGGTACTGTAATAAAGAACAGTTAAGACACATCTTTTCTGGTGGAACCATTAATTTTAATGAAGGTTGCGTCGTTATTTTCAATTTTAAGTAGCCTATAAAATGATTTAATTAGCAAACTAGCATTTTTTTAACTCTTAAAATGGATGATTCACTCGTTAATTTATTGTGGTTCGTGACATTTAAATAAAAAATACTTGCTTAATATTTTTTATCACAGGTTTTGAACTTTGGTTTAACGCTTTTGCACGTCAATTTGACACTTTTGTACTTGGATTTAACACTTTTGTACTTCAATTTAACGTTAGTGGCTTTCAAATTAACACTCTTGTCTTTCGATTTAACACACTTGCACTTGAATTTAACACTTTTGCACTTGAAATTAAAGCATTGAAACAACTGATTCTTTTTTTATTCGCTGTAAAGAATGTGAAATTATACAAAATATACTCATTTCGCTGCAACGCTCACGAAACTCTACGAAATATCGTATGGCGCTGTAAATAAATGACGATTAAGAGCGGCGTTTAAAGCGAAAACAAAAGCGAATGACGACTGTTTTGGAGATACTAGGTGGTTTATGCAGCGTAGGCTTGTGTGAGAGGCTTTCACTCCACAGGACAAACGACTCACAGTTGGGTATTCTAACGTCTTTAGTGCACATATTCATAACAAATCTTGCTGAAACCTTCGTGCACCTGTAATCGCTGGCTTCTTACAACCAATCACTGTATTCGCGCGCTCACAAGCAGACGCTGCCGCTTACGATAACACTGGGAGGTGTGCGTCTAAAGCAGGCAGTGGCGGCTTGTGCCCTCAAACTTGTACGTGTACGAGGCGCTTCTCATTGTATGCTTCCACGTAATTTATTATCTGTCTACGTTATGCTCGTGTAAATATTGGCTTCAGGCCTCCTTTTTATTTTTTTCTTACTTGGTTCTCCTTTCGAGAAAACAGTGTAAATGTCTGCCACCTATATTACTGTAAAAATGCAGTGCAGTGATTTAAAAAAAAATAATAGTGATATTTTCGTATTATTTACTTTTTTCCAAATGTTATGTACAGTTCCTCCTTGTGAATTCTTTCGTCAGCAACAAGCTCAACAATGACTTGATGACTTTGATTCATTTGATGTTTTTGAGTAGCTGCCCCTTGCGACTCGTCGCTGTCGGTCCGTGGCTTCCTAGCAGGCTCATTGTTTAGTACTACTTGCTCTGTAGCTGCCGTAGTACGTAGTACGTCAACTTCAGTAATATTGCTGTCAAGGTTTCTAACATACGTTTCGCCACCCCCACTACTGGCCATAATACCTTGTGAATCATCACTCACTCTCTTGGCCTTGGCATAAACCAGCTAGTAACTCCAAAGCAACCGTCATTTCACTTTCGTTTTCGCTTCAAACGCCGCTATTACTGTAATCGTCATTTATTTAAAGCGCCATAGGATATTTCGGAGAGTTTGGGGAGCGTTGCAGCGAAATTTCATTATAGCTGCATTTTTTTTTATGCTGTAAAAATTTCTGTGTAAGCGTATTTCGTATACTTTCACATTCTTTACAGCGAATAAAACAAATTAGTTATTATTACAATGCTTTAATTTCAAGTGCAAAAGTGTTAAATTCAAGTGCAAGTGTGTTAAATCCAAAGACAAGAGTGTTAATTTGAATTCCACTACGTCAAATTGAAGTACAAAAGTGTTAAATCCAAGTACAAAAGTGTCAAATTGACGTGCAAAAGTGTTAAACCAAAGTTCAAAACCTGTATGTTTTATTTTGCTTTGTGCCATTAATACAATTCCAACTGGCAGTCGCAAACTCGTTAATTTGCTGTTGTTGCTGACGCTTAAATGAAAAATGATTTCTTAACGTTTTTTTAAAATTTATGTGTTGCAAGTCTTTTGACGCAAATTTACTTTAGAAGGATAAAAGACACGAAAATTTGTTTGGTGTTTTAGGCCATTCGAATGGTTAGGCTTAGCACGGACTCAAGGATGTTGGGAACGTTTTAGTGAAAATGCAAATTCCTCACGATTAATATACGAAAGTTGGTTTTAAAAGTAAATAGTAAAATTTCGTTTTATATTTAACCTGAAATTCAGCTTAAGAAAGAATTAAGAGAATTGTACCTTGGCTGGCGGCCGGTCGTCCTTCCTGCAGCGGTTGTGAAGGAATAACACAGTACCTTCCTAAGAGACCGAACAGAGCGAACAGAACGCACCACTGTTACAGACAGTTTGGCTCCAAACTTGACGTCGCGCGTGCGTAATGATGTTGCGTCAGCCATTTAGTACCTTCCGAAACTGTAATCACAGCTCAGCAAAATCAACAAGCTCAACAGAGCACTCGTTACGTCATACCTTTAACGTGACCAGACGTGGCTAATTGATTGGACTAAGCTAGGCTAATGGATGTGACCAATTGCAAACCATCTCGGGGAGGTGGTTGTGAGTGATTGCCAGTGGTGGAGCTTTTGAGCATGCACGATTGCCGGAAACAGACTAATCGCTGACGATGGTTGACGTAAGCAAGCCAAATCAACACAACTATAATAGGAAATGAGCTGAACTGTCACCAACAGTGGTGCGTTTGGTTCGTTCTGTTCGGTGCTTTAGGAAGGTACTGACAGTATCAGAATATATTTGTAATCTGGATTGCATCGTTGGCCGGCCTAGATTTCTTGTTCACAATTGGCCTTAAGTAGTGATTTTAGCTATCTCAATGTACCTTAACTATACCTAGTTTTTAGTATTTTCCCAAGCCGTTGGGGTCGTAATTGTATTTCCTCCTCGTTTCTCGTGCAGGCATGCTCGTCTATTATGCAAAAGCTATTTAAGCAAATGTTTGGTAATAAAGTTCACCTTTTCGACGGCTGGACTTAACCAGCAAACATCCCCTGCATTGGACTGCCTTCTTGCCGGGTGGAATTGGTTGGAGCCAAATGTTAGGACTAGTTTAGGCCTACGTACGGAAAAAGGGGGATGATTTAGGGCTAAGTTTAAACCTAACGGCCGTAGGCCTATTTGCTGGGACTTAGAATTAAGATGGTTTAGTTTAAGAGTGCCTTGTCTTTGGGTCAGTTGTCACTAATCACTTGTCTTTGTTTTTAACCTGCTTCATTCACACGTAATGACAGTTATTAAATAATTATCTGCAATTATGGGTCATTACCCCGTTCGACAAAGAAGAACCTTTATGATACAATTGCGAGCCTTAGAACACCGTATGAAGCAACAAAGTTTGCCAAGAAGACTGTAGTTCCATTCTTTGCAACATTATAACTTGGTTTTAGCGGGAAGCTTGCTATTTAAGAACAGAACGTTTATCGCCAGATAGACTCTCAAAAGCTACAAGCGGCAGAGATGCCCTTTGTCGTCTTGTAGGACAAATTCATGTTGAGCGATGTCACGTTGTAAATAATTCTTGTTGTACATAATGCTGAAGGAGAAAGTAAATTGGGGATCATTTGTTTGCAAGCGTGAGTCGACCCATTGAATTTATACTGCCATCTTACGCCAGTGCCGTCTGTGGGTCCCAAAATGAACCTAATTCCTCCTTAGACTTGTAAGTCGTTTTAAGGAGGGGCCATAGCGACTTCGCCGTATTTAGCGAAGTTCGAGCAACCCCAATGCGCTACCACTAGTGGCTGCATAGTTATAGTCCCCATCCAACCCCCAACCGTTTAGCTTTGAGTTCAGTCTAATGGCATGTCTCCCACTTTGCTATTTTCCGGACATCTGTAGTAATCATTAATGCATCCGCCGTTTTATACTGAGAGCTAATCCGCCATTTTAGTGCTGGAGATCGGCTCTCAGCAGTGCAATGGCGGATATATTGCACTGTGCGTTCTTGTTTCATTGTTGCGCTCCTGCATCGTTACATAGTTAAAAGAGGACTGAGAGGCAGAAACCGTCGTGTAATAATGTAGGTTTGTGTGTGGAAACAGCATTGCTATGTTGAGGCCAAATGTGCTTGCCTAATCATGAATAGTGATGGGTTCCTACGTGGTCGCAAACATAGGTTATCCGCATGACCATTCCGTGACATTCTACATTATTGCCCAAGGTGTCAACTTGTAAATAAGCCATCAGCGAAAATCGTACACTAGAAATAACTTAGTACAGTAAGCCACCTTTACTGTGCTACGTTATTTCAAGTGTATGATTTTCTGATGGCTTAATTTATCTTTATAATATTTACAGCGATTTACTGGAGCGGAGCTCCGCTATGATCACACTCAAATGTAAACTTAGACCGCGCATCACGCGAAAACCCCAAGGACTCTCCAAACCACACTTTGCATGTAGTAGCACGGATGCTTGGACAGGATTTAGCACAAAAAAAAATTTTTTAATCCGGAATCCGACAAGGAGTTGCGGAAATATCAGGGTGACGAAATGGGAAGAGTCATGAGCCAAGAGACAACAGCCAAACAACAACGAGAGAGCATCACGTGAACTCGCCTCGACTAACAATTTGCCCTGCGTGGTCATGTCAGCGTGAAGGGTGGTTCTCACCAACGGAAAATATAAAGAATCTCATGTGGTGCCATGTAGCGGCAGTGACAACGATAACTTTTAAAAGTTTGCTCCCTGGTGCACGAGGACGTATCAAATTTTTACTCCATAATTAAGGAGGCATGTGGCTTGTTTGTTTCTTTAAAAGAAATGGCGTGCGTTCCTTCGTTATATGAAATCGAGTGCTACATAGTGATATATTCTGCAGACTTTCAGTCGTTGACAACCTAACTGCCTAACCAGCCTTTAAATGACATCACGCACGAAGAACGATTTTTTCTATCGCACGGTACGGATTGCTCAAGCCAAAGCGATAGACTGGGAGTGGGGCTGAGTCAGTGGACGGGGAATGCTCGTGTGTTAGGCAATTCGTCTGTTAGCCCTATACCCTTGGCATTGTAATGCTATAATAATACTATAATAACTAAACAGATTGTGATGTGGGGGGGGGGGGGCAGTACATCTATTACCATTAAGCATATGATTACATGCATTAACTGAACCTAAAAGGTAAGCTTTTTTGGTTGTTGAAAATGGAGACCGAATCAGTTTTTGCAAAATCTTGCAAAATGAGGAGGAGGGGTATAGGAGCAGTATTTAATTCAACTTCCCATCTAAACTCGGGGAGGAAGGAACGGATAGGAAGGGATGAAAGAAGGAGGGGAGAGTGCCGGAAACTGGGAAACAACCATGGACGAAACAAAACCTTGGGTGAAGGCCAGGTACGACTGGTAGCGTGAAAGTGAATGTTTACATAACTTGAATTAGTTGCATGCTTAATTGTTATCCAACTTTTAAATTAATTGGAGCTTCACATAAAGCGGACATGCCATTGAGGAAGTAGTAGGGGCACAGATGGGGAAGAAAGAAGGGTGAAACCCAGCCAAACAGCAAAGAAAGCAGAGCCCACTCTATTATGTCGACCATTGAAGTGAGGATGGCCCTAGAATTTATGGTGTCAACAACTACAATCCTGAGAATGAATATGACGTTAAGACGGCAAATAAACTGTAACAACGATATACGGGGTGGGAAATAACCTTTTGCTAGGGGTCTGCAGGAAAAAGTAACAACAATTAGGCAATTATAGTAATACCAAATGTTTACTACGACTATTGTGGTTACTCAAAACTAAATTAAAAGTTAGTATGTCCTCCGTTTGCTTTTCTCACAGCACGAACGACGATCCGAGTAAGAGCTCAGAAGATTCGCAAACAAGTCCGTATTCCATTCCATGTCAAGGAGGATTTGTTCCAGGTGAGCTGTGAGAGAAGCATACGGCAGACATATTAACTTTTAATTTAGTTTTTGTAACCACAATAGTCGTAGTAAACATTTGGTATTAACATAATTTCCTAATTCTTGTTACTGTTTCCTGCAGACCCCTAGCAAAAGGTTATTTCCCACCCTGTAGTAGACAAAACCAGCCATTTGCGTGCATGTTAAGGTGACAACAGTGGCGCAATCGGAAGGAATAAGGCGGGGGGGGGGAGAGTTAGAAGGAGAGCGACAAGACCCAATATAAGTACAATTTAGTAAAGTAAACAAACAAGGCACTCATTTTAATTGAAAAAAATCTGAATATTGGCTTTTTAAACATTTATGAGCCACTAAAATTGCTCAAAATGAACTGCTTTGCCTCTCCCCACCCCAAACACACACACATGCCCTAAAGCAATTTCAATTTACATACATGTATAAAAGCAGTAAGGTGAATTCTGTATCACATTCGGAAGGGGTAAGACGGGTGGAGAGTAGGGGAAGGGGGGGGGGGGATAAGGCAGAGGGGGCGACAAGTCCATCACCCCAAGACCCAAAGTTAAAAGTATAATTTGTTAAAAGTAAACAAATAAGGCAAAAATCTAAACCATTAAAAACTTACGGTCGGTATATATATATATACCTCTTCTCCTCTTGAAGTAGGAAGCCAAAAAATATGAGAAAGGTGTCAAGAGACAGGAAATTAATCCGGATTTCGCGAGGCGTATTTTCGTAGTTCTCGGTAAAATTTTTCCTCTCGAAAAGAGCGAAAAAAAACCTTTGGACCATTGTTGAAACGAATTTTTCGAAGTTGATTGTTAGTTTCGGAATATCACCTCTTCCTGCTGTGCGGATGGTCCACAATTGTTGCGCCACGTAGGAGTCGCGTGATCCAGTAGTGTTGTCAGTAGGATTACGGCTGGCAATGCTAACAGCCAACATTCAACAATGAAGCACGTGCAGCTTGCTGATGGAACGACTGTTGGAGTTGCATTTTGGATATTTCAAATACAAACTACCTATTTAGCCTTAAATTTAAATGAAAATACGTAATCCACGAAAAGATTAATGCGAAATTAGGCATATTTAAACAAAATATATTGATAACAAAAAAGGGTATCAGAAATATTTCAACGTTTGCATTTGTAAACCATCGACATTCGATCAATAGTGTGCTATTAGCAGGTGCTCTACTCAGCAATAGTCCAGCCTAATTGTAGTAGACACGAATAGTTGCTAGGTACGATTTCGCCTTGCTCGAAATCTTTTATATTAGTCAAAAATTATGGGCGACATGTGGTTTCAAAGCATCACATGTAGCGGGGAAGGAGATGGCTTTTAAATAATAATTTTTTTAATTTGTGAAACAAGGAAACCCATGTAAAGTCTGCAAAATTTATTGGAAAAAAAAACCAAGAGCGGCACAAAGGAGTATGCAACATGTATGATAAAATTACCAAGCATGCTTAGTTCAAGCATGCAGCAACTCGCGTGCTACAGCGTTGAAACGGCCTTGCAGCGCCGATAGATAAGGCTTCTTCAAGCCAAGGCCGAGTGTGAAGAAATCAAGTAGCTCGCCTCCTATCTCATTGTCAGTTTAGGTGCAAGCCAAAAATGGGATGGCTTTTTCAAGCCTAGGCCGACTGGGTCCAAATCGCATGCCTCACCTCCTGGCTCAATGATAGCTCAATCGCGTGCCAGAAAGGGAATGGCTTCTTCAAGCCAAGGCCAACTGGGGAAGAACTCGCGTGTCTCGCCTCCTGGCTCATTGCCTGTTTAGGTGCATGGCAGAAAGGCGATAGCTCTTCAAGCCAACACCGACTGGATACGAATCGCATGTTTCGCCTTAAGAAGCGTACATAGCTCTTGGGTAGCCAGACCGTTGGACTGATTTATGGTTATCATTTGTTTATCAACTGAAGCCTAACGTCTGCAAGGCTGCAAGGGTAGTTTCGCAGTGCATTTGTGAAACTGTGTCGTGGAGACGATCAGCGTAGTAGCACCAAGGTATGATGGATAACGGTGTGTGGTCCTAAGTTCAATCTGTACATGTACTTAAGTTGCTTTATTGTAGGGCGTTTGGCTATGGGCCATGGCTCCAATAAATTCATTATTCCCCGGCCCTTATGAAAAACACGTACTGCATTCTGATCATTTGCTTGATCGTGTTAGATATGGAATGTCCGTCATCAGCATAAGTGTTGCAGCATGAAAGCTCCTCGAGCGTAGATAGACGACGCGGAATGAGCGAGCGAAGCGAGCGACTCCGCTAGTTTTAATCATTAAAAACTTACGGTCGGTATATATATATGTAGGTATATATGTACCTCTTATCCTCTTGAAGTAGAAGGGCTAAAAATATGAGAAAGGTGTGAAAAGACAGGAAATTAATCCGGATTTCGCGTAGGCGTATTTTCGTAGTTCTAGGTAAAATTTTTTCCCTCGAAAAAAGCGAAAAAACCCCATTGGACCATTGTTGAAACGAATTTTTCGAAGTTGATTGTTAGTTTCGGAATATCACCTCTTCCTGCTGTGCGGATGGTCCACAATTGTTGCGCCACGTAGGAGGCGCGTGATCCAGTAGTGTTGTCGGTAGGATTACGGCTGGCAATGCTAACAGCCGACATTCGACAATGAGGCACGTGCAGCTCGCTGATGGAACGACTGTTGGAGTTGCATTTTGGATATTTCAAATACAAACTACCTATTTAGCCCTAAATTTAAATGAAAATTAATAAACAAAAACTGAACGTTAAATGTTTAGAGTAAGGGTCTAAAAGTCAAAACCTAGAAGGAACACGGACAAGGTTTGACAGTAAGGGTCTAGGTGTAAAATTTTGTAAGAGGCTGGTAAGCATTAGACCCTTACTACCCGGTGGTTAGCTTGTAGTTCTACTCTATTCGGATAGTAAGTGTGTATGAACGATTGTAGCAGATTTTCTTTGATCTTAGAATATTGTTATGGAATTTTAAGAACATAATTTTCGTGTGAAGTTTGGCATTTTGTGTCTTTTGATGCTTTAGAATTTTTTTATTATATTTCGTAGATTTACGGCAGAGCATAACCAGTACTGCTCTCTGCTGCGAATACCCTGCAATGTTACTAAATCGAAAAATAATTTTCAACATGCAGTAAAGCAGTAAACCTATACCACACTACCACTGGATCATCACGTGAGAGGATTTCCAGTTTTTCGTGAAAATGTTTTTATTTCTGACCACCGGGTAGTAAGGGTCTAATGCTTACCCTTCTTACAAAATTTTACACCTAGACCCTTACTGTCAAACCCTGTCCGTGTTCCTTCTAGGTTTTGACTTTTAGACCCTTACTCTAAACATTTAACGTTCCGTTTTTGTTTATTAATTCGTGTTACTTTTAGAATTTCAGCTAAACTGTAAAACTGAGAGTTTAACACAGAGACCCAAGGCTGACTCTTACTAACGCCAGTGTTAACAATAGAAACAAATCCTTTAATCTTCAGACTTGCAGCTGGCGTTTGCTAATTAGCATTGTTGCATAATAACAATGTTTAAAACAAAGTAAAACAATCAATCTGGTCGTTTAGAGCTCCATAACCCCTGAACCACTTGACCAATTAGAAAATGCCTTATGGAAAGGGCACATCTACAGAGCAATACCTGTAAAATGAGCTAAGAACCGGCTGCATAGGACAAATGGTTTGACCTGTAGAGAGGATAGACGAAAGGTACATCCCCAGAACAAGACCAAGATCAAGAACAAGACCAAGACCAAGACCAAGAACAAGACCAAGACCAAGAACAAGAAGTTGTCTCTTTGGCCCCTCTCTGTATCTCGGGTTTGGCTCGCCCAAATTTCACAATTTTTGGACTGCAGACAGGCCTTGACTAGTCAAGGCTAGGTTCCAAATTTGCTTTAAAAATGTTTACTTTTGACGGAGTTATAAGCTCTCAATGTTGAAAGTTTAACACAGAGATCCTAGGTCGACCCTTACTAACACTGGCTATCGCCAGTGTTAATACGTCAATCTACGAAAAGATTAATGCGAAATTAGGCATATTTAAACAAAATGTTTTGATAACAGAAAAATGTGTCAAAAATATTTCAATATTTGCATTTGTAAACCATCGACATTCGATCAACAGTGTGCTATTTTAGCTGGCGCTCGACTCAGCAATAGTCCAGGCTAATTGTGGTAAACACGAATAGTTTCTAGGTACGATTTCGCCTTGCACGAAATTTATATTAGTGAGAAATTATGGCCGACATGTAGTTGCTGTTTCAAAGCATCACACGTAGCGGGGAAGGAGATGGCTTTTAGGTAAAAATTCTTAAAATTTGTGAAACAAGGAAACCCATGTAAAGTCTGCAAAATTTATTGGAATAAAAAACCAAGAGCGGCACAAAGGAGTATGCAATATGCATGATAAAATTACAAAGCATGTTTAGTTCAAGCATGCAGCAACTCGCGTGCTACAGCGTTGAAACGGCCTTACAGCGCCGATGGATAAAGCTTCTTCAAGCCAAGGCCTACTGTGAAGAAATCGAGTGTCTCGGCTCCTGGCTCATTGTCAGTTTAGGTGCATGCCAAAAAGGGGAACCTTTTTCAAGACAAGGCCGACTGGGTCCAAATAGCATGCCTCACCTCCTGGCTCAATGATAGCTTAATCGCGTGCCAGAAAGGGAATGGCTTCTTCAAGCCAAGGCCGACTGGGGAAGAAATCGCGTGTCTCGTCTCCTGGCTCATTGTCAACTTAGGTGCATGTCAAAAAGGGGATGGATTTTTCAAGCCAAGGCCGACTGGGTCCAAATCGCATGCCTCGCCTCCTGGCTCAATGATAGCTCAATCCATGCCAGGAAGGGTTTGGCTTCTTCAAGCCAAGGCCAACTGGGCTACAAATCGCGTGTCTCATCACCTGGCTCAAGGCCAGTTCATGCATGTGCTAGAAAGACAATGCTTTTAACGAGGCTTTTGTTGTCAGTGGTATTATGGCTAACATTCTGAACAAGAGGCGCATGTGTAGCTATTGGTTGGCCAGACCGTTGGAGTGTTGTATGGTTACCATATCGTTTGTTTATAAACTGAAGCGTTAAGAAAAACGCGTCCTACATTCTCATCATTTGCTTGATAGTTTTAGATGTGGAATGTCTGTCAGCAGCTTAAGAGCTGGGGCATGACAGCTCCTCGAGCGTATTCTTTAAGCTAAGGCCAACTAGGGTATAGAAATCGCGTGTCTTACCTCCTGGCTCCTTGGCAGTTTAGGCGCACTGCAGAAGGGTGATGGTTTTCTAAACGGCGAAGCCGTTTTTTGTTTTGAACTGAAGCCTTACGAAAAACGCGCACTGCACTCATTTGCTTGATCGTTTTAGATGTGGAATGTCTGGCAGCAGCATTAGAGTTCCAGCATGAAAGCTCCTCGAGCTCAGCGAGACGACGGGGAATGAGCGAGCGAAGCGAGCGACTCCGCTAGTTATAATTTAAAAATCTAAGTATTGGGTTTTAAACGTTTCTAAGCCACTAAATTAATTACTGAAAACGAGCTACTTTACAGGGTTCCAAGAAGGGACTTTAAAGCCCCCCCCCACACACACACATACCCTAGAGCTATTAGCTGAATTCTATAAAGGTTTGTATTTCTTATTGTAGTACGTTACGGCAGTGGGGTGCCAAAGTGTACCGACACGGCGTTATGTTAACTCTGGAATTTTCTTAAATACTGACCCCTGTGTGGACCAGGAATTACAGTAACTCAGGATTCGTAATTTGCTTTAAAAGTGTCTGAAACAATCCGGAATTGTAGTAACACGGAATTACCATAAATAACATCCCTGCCTTGCTCGCGCTGCCGTACTCGCGTCGGCTATACCAGGAGCTAATAACATACCACGTCCATAGGAGGTGGGTTTGTTACAGTCCTGGCTATACATATAACATCAGAAACCGCAACCACATTAACGTCAAATTAGG
The DNA here is from genome assembly GCA_023313725.1 of Lithobius niger. Classification (NCBI taxonomy): domain Eukaryota; kingdom Metazoa; phylum Arthropoda; class Chilopoda; order Lithobiomorpha; family Lithobiidae; genus Lithobius; species Lithobius niger. The sequence goes on along the minus strand of JAHWFP010020982.1, from coordinate 8,190 downwards.
CAAGAGTTAGGGTAACTCAATGTTACCACAATTCCGGATTATTTCAAACACTTTTAAAGTAAATTAAGAAACCGAAGTTACTGTAATTCCGGGTCCACACAGGTGTCAGTATTTAAGACAATTCCGGAGTTAACATAACTCCGTGTTGATACAAGTCCGCGCCCCCACGGCGGGAGTACAACAGTATTACTTCACCTTAAAGAACAAAACAAATGTAGGCTGAATCCGCGGAATTCCCCTTCAAATGGTTTAACGTAAATCTTATCCCATATCGACTTTAACAGCCGGATATTTATCTATCCCCACCTCCTATTCCCAACCCAAGAGCGGCACTAATGCCCGTCTTTCACATTCGTCCAACGAGAATGTAGGACGCTAGAATAAAAACATATTGCTGCCGGATGATGTCCGCTTATATAATCGAACGCGTATCAAAGGTGGTTTAAAGATATTTTGAGTTCTTTGGGTGGAGTAGCCGCGTTGCATTGCTGAGTTTGTGTAGAGGGTATTGAAATGTGGATCACGGGTCAATCTCCTTCCCACGCTCCGACTACTGGGTTGCACCCACTTCAATGAATTTACAGCCTCCCAGCTTCAATTGAAGGCTGGCCAGCTGGCCCGTTCGTTGCATTATGTGGGGCATGATGTTGGTATGATTTGATCTGGGTGTATTTTTATTTTCCGTTTATCCGTGCTTAACGAAACTATGTGAGCCCGACTGACCTGATTTTCATGAAATGTGATTCATCGAAGTTTTATTAAGAAATCAATAACATCCCCAAGCCCCCCCCCCTCCCCCCACCTTCACTCGCAAAATTTACATACAGTCGCAGTTCTCAGAAGTACGTACATCCCCAAAACATCCCGCCAAGCTATGCGGCCGTTGTATGTTGTGATATCAAACGCCAAGCTCTTTCCTCACGTTAAAGTGTCACTACCACCGTTTGACAGCATGCAGAATCGGCAACGTCTAGCGCTATCTAGTACTATCTAGCACTTGCTAGCATCAAGCGAAGGATTGTACAATGTCATTTATTTTTACGAAACAAACAGGCCACGAGCCTTCTTAATTATTGAGTGAAAATCTGGTACTTCCTCGTGCACCTGGGAGCAAGCTGCACAGGTTAACAATATCACACTACCGCTAGATGGCGCCAGGGTATTTGCGAACGGTTTTCAATCGGTGCTGGTGCCACTTTAATCCCACCGAGTAATGGCAGGAAGGTTAAATGAAAAAATATGAAAATTACTTACTGCGTAATTTTCAAGTATTTCATTTTAACGTTTGAAGTCTTAGTCGGTGGGATTAACTTGGCCAAATAGCTTGGCGTTTAATATCACAACTTCAACCTGCTGAAAACCTTGGCGGGAATCCGTATCAAGTTTTGCTTTCGGGAGATTAAATCTTTTTGGTCCAAACTGATAAAATGCAACTTTTCACAGCTACTACGGGATAAAAAAAAAAAAAATCTAGTTTTACGGGCTCTGTTTTTTTTTTTTTTTTCATTTTGGCCCTAGTACATTTTCATTAGTAGGTTTACGAGTGTCTTAGCCTTTGTCGAAAAGTCCATTGAACTCAAATGTCCTTCACATTATTATTTTAGCCTTTGTTTCTTTTCTTGTTTCTGGGGAGCACGAACCCAAACTGGGTTATCTGTCTATCGACGGTGTCGTGTTACGAGCGCACCGTGTTTCTAGCGCACAGGTAGAATGAGCCCACACCCAGAGTTCACGATTGCTTTCGTCATAAGCTTTAGAATTACAAACGTCTCGATGTATGTAGTAGATATGTAATTATTTTAATTTTTCATCAAATAACTGGGGCCTATTTAGATTATGGCGCGTGGCGGTGGACAATTTTTTGTTGTGGTTTCTGATGTTATGTAGTTAACCGTAGGGAGCGCGACAGCGCGAGAGAGGCTCATAATTTGGAAAAAAAAATACTGACCTTTTCGTGAACAGCGATCTTGATTTAACAATGACAGACACGAAGTATAGCCAAAGACTTCACGAAATGGATAAAAATGGCGTCACGCGGTCGAGTTTTTGACCTGCGGGTGGTCCTGTGCGCTCGAAGCATGGTTCATCATGGTTGTGTGCGCTCAAACATATGAAATTTGCTGGTGCGCTCGTACCACGTAACCGCCACGACGATAAGAGAAAGCGGTAAACTCAGGATCATTGACATACCACAATCATATGAGCACGAGGCACCACAGGACCCTTAGCAGTAGGGAAAAAAATTCTTCATTGTGCTGTAGTTGTTGTGCTGTTTTTCCAGCTAAATTGTCCCTCTCGCCGTGTTCAGTATGGCAGATAACCCAGTTTGAGTTCATGCGGCCTAAAAGTAAAAGCAACCCCCTCCCCCCCCCCCCCAAAAAAAAAAAACAATGATGCACTAACACTTCATTAGTAATTCGACGTGTCTTATGGTAGAATAAAAAAAATGTGCAATTGACGTATGCAGTTGGAACGGCAGACATACCAACAGGACACTACTAAAAAAATCTAAATGCGTGGTGTACTGAACAATATCTCTACTCTATTGCACAACATAATATTTTTTTTAAAAATTGACTCGTAACTTTTCCTACTACGATACGGCAAATGGGCCAGAATCTTGTGTGCGACGATGCAATCACTGACCAGATGTTTTCATCTGACGATGATATTGGTTTTGTTACAAAAAAAAAAAAAAAAACTGAAAACTTCGTTGTTTTACAGTTTCCCATCCCCCTCATTCTTGTTCAACAGGTATTTACATTTTTTAAAATCTTCGAACACCATATTTTCAGTAAACTCAGCAGTTAATTCGGAGGTGGGGGTTGGGGCGGCGAGTGGGAGAAATCGTATTGCGCTGAGGGTACGAGAGGTTGACTGCTTTAAATTTATTTACACTTTTTATGTGCATGAACAAAATTTAAATTAATCACACGAAAATTGTGACAAAGTCCACATTGAATATAACGCTGCAATTTCATGTGGCCAGTTTTTGTTAAGCTTTACTGCTTATTACGGATTAAAAAATTCTGAGACTCAGAGGCAGGGAGGAATATCCCGCCCTTCCCTCCCTGGCCAGTCCGCCACTGTAAAAAAACAGGATAACATTCGCTTTGCTCACTCGTTCGATCTAGACACACGCTAGTGTGTCGCGCCAAGTTAGGCAACAAACATCACAACAAACATCACATCAATTCAATTGTTGAGGTTATAAACCATTGTAGCGCGACGCCATAGCGTCAATGTCTTATATCCTGAAGCATAGTTGGGCACATTTCAGGTACTTGGGGAAAAATAATAATGCGATACAAATTGTGTTGAAATTGTGTTGAAATCAAGAGCAATGACCCACCTTACAAAAATTAACTCGTGTAGGAATGCTAGCTAAGCTGCTTTCAATGCAAAATCTGACCCTCAATAACGTTGCAAATGTGTTACTGCTAACTAGTCCGCGCATCCTCATGTTAAATCCCATAGGGTGATTATTCATCGACACCGAGATAACGGGAAGACTTCCAGCTACGAAATTGGACAAATGCCTGCAGTACAATACGAACTGCATACCTTTTATGGTTTGGAACCTGGGGGCGTAACGGGGATGGCGTGGGAGGGCCTATAAGTACGAAAATATTGTTATAATCACTGTTAGAATTGTAGGCATCGTCTCTCATTGGACGGCCAAAGTTCGGACAATGACAACGTGTATACTGACATGCATGCCTAGACACACACTAGTGTATCACGATAAATCTAAACAACGTTGCAAAGAAATTGTATTCGCGTCCAATACACGCAGTATGTGGCGCCAGCCAACTCCAGGTAGGGGGGCAATGATTCCCCGACGGGGGGGAGGGGGCAAAGAAAATGAACATTTTTTTTATTGAAATATGATCCACTTTAGCAGGGATCCGACTTGGGAGCGCTACAATCTCCCCCAGCGAGGTCCGGGGCAGAGCAACACGTTTGCACCACGTTTACAACACGTTTGCACCACATTGTTAAGCAAATTTTGGTTGTTTTTCGTAAAAATTCTTTAGCATGAGAGGTCGTAAAAACCTAATTGTGACCAAAATTCTGGTTTTTTTTAATATATTTTATTTCCAAATTAAATTAACTGGTGAATTTAAGTTTAAAAAAAAATTAATTTAACGTTAACAAACACTTATAATTTAGGTTTGAAAAATATTGTTGCTTACTTTGCAAATGGTGGAAGATTTAGATGACGTTCCTGAATTAACTGAGAATTACTTGCCACTTACCACGGGACCAGTGTAAGTGGCACCTGCCCTTCTGTCCTCCCAGTCACTAG
>JAHWFP010020981.1:30717-44070 GCA_023313725.1 Lithobius niger | reverse complement strand
CTGATCTAGTAATATTAAACTAGCGGAGTTGCTCACTTCGCTCGCTCATCCCGCGTCGTCTCGCTACGCTCAAGGAGATTTCTTGCTGTAATACTTATGATACAGACAGACCTTCCACATAAAAACGATCAAGCAAATTATAAGTGTAAACCACGCGCCACGGCTGTTTGCCATCACGTGACTGGGCTTGTCCACTCAGACGCCCAAAGATCCGCTATTCTCGTTCGTCATTGGCTAACTCATGATGACATCACGGCAAACAGCCGTGGCTCGTGGTATAGTATGTGATATCTCGAGAGAAGGTCAATATTATTTTTTTACGTCCAAGGAGGCAAGCAAAAAGATCAAGCAATTTATCAGAAAAGCGCTGTTTCTGATGACAAACGCCGATTTTCATTAGCTTCGCTCACTCAATCATCGCTAGCATTTTCCTCAGAAACGTAACTGAATCAATGCAACCACCAAGAACCACACATCACTTGTAATTTGTGTTAGTAAACACTTTATATTGGGTTTCTTGTTTTACTTATTTTAAGAATATTGTTCTTTACGTCCTGCCCAGTAATATATTTTTCCATGGGTATCTTATCACTTTACTTTCTGATGATCCCTCACTTGGAGAAACATCTGCAGAACGTCAGATGTAATCTCCTACGAAGGTAAGAGATGAAAGATTGATAGAGCAAAGCGAGACACACATTTGAAAAGGTTTACTTTACGTGGAAATCACTCACTTTGCACGTTCAATCCACGCACCACCGTGCTTCAGCAACGCGAATGTTTGACACCGGTTTAAAACCAAATCTATTGTTTTGATTTTTCCATGCATCCAGTCGGTTAATATAAAACCATTTCTAAAATCTAAATGCGGTGTGTTGCAAAATACGTCGTCCTTTTAGGTTATTTTTTCCGTGTATCCTTTTCCAGATCATGTCTCTTGGCTCGAGGAGGTTTTCATGAGCAAACTATGACGTCATGAACAAACATCAGATGGTTTAAAAAATTGACTTTCAAATTGTTGGCCAAGCCAGTGAAACAAGTGAGATCAGATACTTGACTGAATTGGGATTTTTTGCCTACGTTTGTGTACGTGTTTGTGTGTTTAAAAAACGGTAACGTTCGCACTTTTCTGATGTGGTTGAGGGACAAGGGAGCTTTACTGCATGAAATTCAAGAATTTGAATATAAAAATCCTACGGCAAATATTTGTGGATGGTTTCTACTCATTTTCTACTGGATGGTTTAATCAATTCTTAGTAGTTAAAGGTAACAGCCCGATCTATAAGGCTCCCTGAGCACTACATGAGTCCCTGAGTCCCTGAGCACTACATGGCCAACACAAAGCCCTTCGCCATAACATACTATAATGAAAATTCTTTTAGCGTGAAGAATGCAGCAAATAATTACAAATGGTAAATAAAAAAGTGGCTATTACTGCCAATTTCAAACGTTTTGTAACAGCGCGGTCGTTTCTTTTACGTAATTTATACAGAAAACCTCGCATGTGGTGGCAGAACTGTGCAGATACGCTCGTAAAGATCAGTGTTGAAATCGTTTGGAGAGTACTGGGAAGAAATCACACAGGTGAAGTGGTTACGAAAAGTATTGTGAATTAAACAACACTATTGTAGCACGTCTCGTTCGCCTGAGTAAATGTCATCTTCGGAACTCTGTATTCAGCCACTTGTTTCTCCCTCCTTTTTCCCCCCACAATGACTGCTGTTACTCATCTGGCTTTAGCGCTTGTCGGATTTCTCATTACCCCCACATTTAGAAAAAATTAATAAGAGAAGCTGAAATGAATCACTAATAATCAGCAGTTCCCTCTTTACCCACCCCTCAATGAGTTGAGTCATTTGTGATGCATAGCCTAGATTTTTTGATCACGTGTAAAATTTTCGTCGCAAAATAAAGTTAAGCTACAGCTGCGAATCAATCATTTAAATTCCTTATAGCTATACATAAATACAAATGCAAGCTTATCTCCATTACCTTTTGTACCTGTTGTCGGAATAGCTGAGCGGGTAACAAAACCCTTAATCTTGCCTGTGTCAGTATGGCTGAGCATTAAGCATTTGACATTTTGGTCTTAAAGGTCGTGGCTTCAATTCCCGTGCTCAGCAAGTGTGACATTTAAAAGCGTTAAGGTAAGGGTTTGCGTCAATTTTTTTTTACAGAACGTGCAAGGTCGAATAATTGGCTGAAACTGGACAACGTTTGTCTGTTTGGGACACGATAATGTTCGCCATTTTGCTCCGATTTGGTTGAAGTTTCATGACAAGGGGACTTTGGTGGCTGACTGGACTTTTTTAACGTTGGAAGATGAAATTCCTATCACAAATATTTTCGAAGATATTACAAGTACAGCACTGGGCAGAAATTAGTTAAGTAATAATGTACGGTACAATGTATTGTAGCATCTCTCGCTCAGCCGAGTAAGTCTTCAGAATTCATTTAAGTGCATAGTTTGTAACTAACCAATCCCATTTGGCTTTCTGTCCTATAATCCCTAACTATAGCCTAAATGTAACGAATGATGTGGTAGGGTGTGAGAACCATTTTTTTTTTTTTGGTTTAAATCTTCCTTTGTTTTCTGTATTTTTTTCCTTGGGAACGTTGGAGTATTACGCCATCAAGAAGAAGGTGGAGGAGGGGGAAGTTCGCCTACTGGTGACCACCGCTGACGCCGGCGGGGGCGGGGGGATGGAGATGGCCAGTTGACGACAAAAGCACCACTAACCCAGTAAACCAAGAATTTTTTAAGGGTGGAAATATGCGAAAAAAAGTTCGTCAGAAAATGGTGGATATACAGGGAAAACACCTCATCTTGGGGAGGGGGTAGGGTAGTGTAGTTGCGTGGAAACGAGAGGTTTTTGTCTGCGTGCGGCGCAGCAATGCTCTGTGCCAACCGACCGTCCCCAATCGGATCTTGGCGATGCCTAACGACTAGTACTGTTGGAAGAAATTATGTAATACTGAAGGGGGCAGGTTGAACAATTGATGATTGATAACGAGGCGCGCCGCGCCCCCCCGCCTGAATCAAAAATGGCCAATTTCTTGATGACATAATATTGGAGCAACCCCTTTCTAACTCAAAGTTAAAGGGTGCATCTGCCATACCAGCAGACTTACAGTCAACTCGCATCAGTTCAGTCCATCTGGACATCCTTTTACACTACAAATATCTTACGCAGTGCTTGACATTAATAAGAAGGTAGAGAGCTCAGTCAACTGGGATTTAAACGAAAGAATTATTACATTCTTGCAATATTTATTACTGTAGTTTACACATCTGTAATAATTACAGAATACGTTCAACATGTACAAAATGTTACAGCAATATTTTACAAAACATCATTATAAGATCATAAGGTAATAAAACCATTTTATCTTTCTTGATTTAGATTACAAAATCAAAAACAAGTCAAAAGAAGGTATATCCCGGCTTACAATAGGTTTCAGTCAGCCAGCTGTCAAAAAGACTCATAATATACGACTAAATAAAAGTCAGCATATAACGAAACTTGATTTGTTTCAGTTAGTAGCCCTGCTGTATATTTTAAAAAGGCTTTACTCTTAACAACCGGCCGTCGTATTTGTTCTACAAATTTGAGGACTTTAAGATCTACTATTTTACAGATTCCGTTACTAGCACGGGGTTACTATCAGCTACGATAACGAGATTGAAAAGTTGTAACTCGACGAACACACAAATGGAAGCAAACATTTTGGTAATAAATACAGAATGACACTAGTGGATGATGTATTTTCAATCTTAAGCTTTCATCAACAATGTTATAATTATGCAATAAATACAAACAAGAGAACACGGAAGAAAAATTTGGTAAGTTTGTATTCTTCAAATACTTCATGTGCTCTTGGCAAATATAATTTTTTTTTTTACTTACATTACTACTTTTTTTTAATGTTGGCAGCAGCCGAACAATTCATAAATTATTTGTACACCGCACTGAGGAGTTATATGCTTTTCTCGTCAAATGCAAACGTGTCATTTTGGGTACTTTAATTATTTTAATTATTATCTACAATCTTGACCATTGTACCATTTACGGCATGGATCTAAAAATTATACACCTACTCATTAAAGAAAAAATTTTTAACAACAAATATGTACATAATGTTAACTTAAATATGATACATAGTACAGGAACAGTTAGATCTGTTAAATGTTTTTTTTTTTTTTTTTTTTTACTTTTGTTACGACACAACGCAGCAAATAAAGTGTTACAAAATAAGGCAAGCAAGTCAACAGCTTCATAGTTGGGACGTCAAAATCCAGAACCAACTAACTACTAAGAAACAAAATTTGTCACCTCAATATTATCTACACACCAACCAGGTGTGCTCAAATCAGTATGGGATTTAAATGAACACATGAATGAATATATCCAGTTACTGCCCACAAGTCACCATTTTTTTTGCCAGTCTCCTTTCTATGAAGGATTGGCTCGGTTTAGAAGAGTTTGGAAAAGGAGGAACCCTTAACATGCTACGGAAAGACTCAGCGGCTGCAATAGAGAGCACCAGAGTTTCAACTTTCTGATATTACTTATTTGGGGTGGAAAAAAGTAGCCCAGACATACACTCACATCTCTTTATCCAACCCTGGAGGCTATCAATTGACCCAAACTGGGCGTCCAATTAAAGGCAAAATTCAACGCCGAAATCATATACGAAACTAGTTTAACACCATAGCGGACCAATATCGTGACGATCAGAGCCACCCAAATTTGGTAAAGTTACTGGTGAAATGTCTATCATCAAATCTGATTTCTGAATTGTCAGCAACGAAAATGCAAACGGAACACGCTACAGTCTATACTCAATATAGTTACTTGCAAACGTTTGAACTGCCAATTGTTTAAATTTGTAAATTTGACGATGTAAATTTGGTGAAGTTCGACACCAGATATCAGTTCAGTAGAAGGATCGGTGTAATGGCCATTTTTGAAAGGTCTCTGTATCAGCTACATTGGAAATAAAACTGATTGATACAGCGTATATTAGGTTTTGTGCTGTCAACATCCTCAGTAATAATACAGGGTTCATACTCATATATGAAAATGAATATCCCTGATTTTCCCTGACTTATTTCTTCAAATATCCCTGACCTTTTTTTTTTTAATCTTTCAATAAAACAGTCAACTGCTGACTCTGCAGGCCTGGCATTGTAACTCTACCTGGATGGCAGTTGAAAATTTTTTTTTTTTTAAATGGATAAGAAGTTAGTAAGTCGCAAAGCGAGTAGAATTTATGAGACCACGGGTCATTCTAAGAACGAAATTCTAAAGATGAAAAAAACTGTTCATGAAAAATGAGGCTAAAAAAACCAATTCATTCTAAAAACGAATATCCCTGACTATTACTGACTTTTCACCAATTTTTCATTTTTTCCATGACTTTCCCTGACCGCATTTCATATCCCTGACTTTCCAGGTCGGTATGAACCCTGTAATAGTCAATCCTTTCAAGTTGCTTCCTACACAACGATCTCAAGTCATTACTAATACCATCCTCCTATGTTGCATCAGTTGAGATTCTTACATTACGTATGAAATCCTATACAGAAATAAGTTGGCAGATTGGTAATACAACGCACAACATATTACACTCAATGAGAACACTGTACAAAGTTAAACGTTTGGCGAGAGTGTGAGGCTTAAATTGTCATGGCTACAAACTGATATCTGAATCTTGGTCCTAAAGTTTAAATTCATATTTCTGCAAATTTTTCACAGATTTTGACATTCCAGCGCAAGATTTTAACCAGTTCGAAACGAACTTTTGCAGTGGCATAAACTTTCAAGTCTCCAGCTCAAAAACCGCTAGGACGCTATATGCACACACTAAAAAAAATTAAATACTAGATAACACCAGGCGCGTCATAAGAGAGGGCCCATAAGGGCACAACAAAGTGTCCATGAAAATATTACCACACGTTCCATCTCTCGGTCTGGGTCGCGACTCCATGTGATCAGTTGCGGAACAACTGGTCGTAACTATTTTTGGAATAGCCCACGTTAAAAATACACAAAATTTGTTTTAACCCAATAGAAAGGTGCAAAAAAATTTAAAATTTAAAACTGCATGCTCACGCAGAGAATTCCAGGTTGCGACAACTCTCACCGAAAAGAAGCTCCTCCTACATTCCATCTTCCCGCTGGAACCAAACCTGCCTGTAAACCAAACAATTTTTTTTTCATGGCGTAATTCTTTTTACAATCAGCCTACAACTTCTACGTTGATTAGGGTTCCTCCTGCTTAACTGTTTTGTTTTTTTTACTTTTCGAAATTAATTTGACATGTTCTTAACTGAACAGGTTAATGACAACAATGGAAGATTACAAACTGGACCATTTCATAATCAAACCAAAGTGGGTGTAAATTATCCTGCTGACAAATGCGAGTAATAACGCAAGTATCACAGACAATATATTACTGTACTGTAAATGAAACTGAAAAAAAAAACACAAAAAAAAACAGAAATTAAAAATACTAACTACTATTTTACATTTTAAAGCTTACGAACACAGCCATGGCAACATCTACCTATTTAAAAGGGTTTGACAACAACCATCAACTTTCTCTACCTCGATCTTACAGTTTTCAGTAAGAAACATTCACTGTACAAAAAAAAAAAATCATCGACACTTTGTTATTAGGTTGCCGTAGATTTAATAAGGCATCTGCAGCTAAACTTGGTTACTTTTACTATGTCTACGAAAATTGTCAAGTGTCACAATTTAGGTCTTAAGGAGTTATTAGAACGGGCTGTGAACTAAATCTCCCATCTGGCAGTCAGGGAGTTAACAGTATTTTGCTGCCCTGTTTTGGTTGCAGGTGTCGTTCCCTATAGAAGTCTCACCAAGAGTATTGGTGAAATCCATTGACGATAAGAAAAGACATTCACAAAAACACTCTTGAGAAAGTAGGTTTGTACTTAGTGTTATGCAAATCCTTCACATGGCTAGCGACTATTATTCTCTTGAACTCTACACGTTAAGGCTTTGGTATAATGTAATAGTTGGATCACAAAACAATTCCCATTCATCAACTAAAACTATTACTCTTGCGAGCAGCATGTCAATTCTTAAAAAAAAAACGTGTATGAAAATCAGTCATCCGATTTTAAAATGCATTTTTTCGACTGGTAAAGACAACGAAACGTAAAGACTGCACTGAATCCTACAGAGTACAAGCCATACATAAAAAAAGATTATGAAAGATGGCAGAAGAGCATCCCTTTTCTTTAAGACGATTCAGGGGCTGACATGTCAGCGCACATGCAGAAAGCTCTTACTGTCCCGGTCACACACGAGTGCATGGCGTCTCGGAATATGTACTGGGGGAGAGGGGAGAGCAACCAAGGAAACCGTGTCTCTGTTGGGGGTTCACAAGAGAAGCCAGTGACGTCGAGAGCTAGTCAGTTTTGCAGGTAAAAACAGTGGAACCTAAGATGGGATAAAAAAAAACATTACCAGTAATTTTCTGCCTTTAGACACAATTGGGGACAAATTTTGCCAATGTGGAACGAAAGAAGGAAACTTTGAAAAGAAACAGCTCTTGCTAGGCACAGTATGACAACATCTTGAGGTCACGCTGACCACGTTTCTGGCTCTGCCGTCCCTGTGACCATGCTACCTTATTACCGAACTTTCTGCATTTACGCACTGGTTGTCCATGCAGTGGGGGAACAAAGGATACGATACACACTTGAGCAAATACTGAACACCACTGAGATAAAACACCATTAAGAAATAATATCTGAGGGCAACTTCATTGCATTTTGGGCAACAGCTTTCACACTGCCCATTTAAATAGGCATTTGTACAACTACTAATTAATTAAAAACTACACAAAATCCATCTCTAACGTATAACAGACGAGTCACTGTTAAACCACTAAATGACGCAGGTTTTTTTTTTTTTAGAGTTAGGACTGAATTTGATAAAGGTTTACAAGCAACCAGCGGCAGACTGGTATTTAAATCAAGGTGGCGATTGCTACCTGGCCTGTGGCCTCGGGTGGCCTGGCCTGCCTATTGCATTCTTAGTGCCTGTCCACTCTTCAGACTGGCAGAAAACAAATAAAGGCCTGTCCCATGTTATTGCCACCTGGCCTGAGCCATAGCCAGTCCGCCCCTTTAAGCAATAGTGAACAAATACACACATTCATAAAGCGAGGATTGAAACCAGAAGAAATAGCTTGTAAATAAAAAAATCAAATGCACCAATAGTTCATCATTCAGGGTTTGTATGTAGTCAGGCTCAGAAGTTCCACTTTTTCATGCTACCAATCAAAACAGTTGAAATTATGGAAAAGAAACAAACATTGTACGTATGTAGCGTACAGAAAAAATGTTTGTTGGTATGTACTGCACAATTTTTTTTTTTTAGTGTTTACAAGAAAGATTACTTTTAGTTGATTTACGGTAATAAAATATTTTTGTTATATGTAGGGTGGTCCAAAAGTCTATCATAGTTGGCAGTGTAGTATACATGTGGTGAGGCATGAATAAATTGATCACAAATGCCATGATGGCCTTATTTTTTTAAAGTCATTGGCTTAGTAACTTCTAAAGTAAGCATCCTAGAGTAGTGGTGTAAATTGGAAGGTTGCGGGGATAACAGGACAATAACACAAAGAACACAATGAAAATATGTAGGTAAGGCCACACAAAAGTGAATAAAAAATGTTTCTCGGGGAAATAATTTCCAAAAGATGAGGAGGAATGCAGATTTAATTTTTATTTTTTATTTACTGAAAAGGGTGAGGGTACTTTTTTTTTTTTAACACAGAAATAATTTTTTATGGTCAATACAAGGTCATAATCTCCAAAAATGCTTCCAGTTGTGTAATCTTTAACAAGATTCAACTAATTTCAGAATGTAGGTTATGTAGCTTAAAGCTTGTACCATTCTAGACGGCAAATGGAAGCTCATTAATCGCAGCCAAAAGGACTTAAAATGCGAGACGAGCAACATTTTTTTGAAAATTGGGAAAAAAAAAGCCAAAATGAGGGGCATTTTACAGGATGCGGGCAATGACTGAGAAACATTTATTTTTATTTATGTGGTCTAATACTTAATAGCTTAACTCCAAATTCCAACTACAGCCAGTGCATGGTTCATAGAACACCCCAGTTGCTTTACTGCTTTACACACTAGCACATAGTGAAGTTATTAGCCATAAACTGCCCACTCTGGACTTTCGGACCACCCTGTATTTGTACAAATTTTTTTTTAATACGCTTCGAATTATTCCCTGAACATTACTGTCAATAAATTACGACCTTTCCAGGCTGAAAATGGAAAAGGGCAATGTAAATTCTAAATCTTTCCTGCTGCAGCTAGTATACAAACCCTGATCATTGTTGCTGAATCGACGGGAATAAAGTTTACGCAATATTTTCTCGTCGTACAACAATGTCGTTTTCAGCTTATTGCTAAATAACGGTGGTACCAAGACGTAGGCACAGAAAATGTAATGCATTTCATGATAAATCTCACAACTTCAGTCCTGCTTGTACATGTAAAACCTTAGTTACTAGTCAAAATGAACAAAAATACTGATGTGGTTCTCTTTGCAGCCGGCAAAAAAAAAGACAAACCAGTTCAATAAAATACAGACTATAGCTGCGTACAAAGTGGTTACATAAGCATTACCTTTACTGTTGAACGCCAAATTCACTCTTAACCGCATGGTATTATTATTTGGGATTAAGCAAAGATTCACACGCCATATACTAACAAATACCTTATCACTAATGATTCTCACCTAACACAACAAATAAAGTGTCAGTTGCAGGGCTACAGTATAATTTGTTCGTCTTTTCACCAAATTACAACTATGTGAAATCATTGTGTTTGTTGATGACCATTGTGTTTGTAACTACACTAACTTTCAACTCTCGTCAGCAATTGCTGTGGTTTGATGAACACGAGGAGTGGTTAATCAATAATAGCAGGAATTTAGTTTCGATTTTCATCGCTAGTTTCTGGCAGTGAATTTCATTGGGTTTCTCAGACTTATTGATGTCCGATGCATAAAACAATTACCCTATGTTTGGGCATTTAGAAATGCAAATAGATCAACTTAGTCTGGTAATTGTAATGCCATCCCGCCGAAACATCCCAAGACGGCATACCGCTTAGTCAGTCGTAGTACAACAATAGCAAAATGATTGATTTACACTTATATTGTGACACAGCTTGTGATTGGGTTCAACTGTAGATTTATCACTGTTGATGTAACGGTAAGAAATCATTAATGATAGATGTTTGTACGTATATACAGCATGATTTTTCACAATTGCCATTATTTGTTTTCTGTTGCTTCTCAAGTACAGTATTTGTATGTCTTTGCCTCGCCATTTTCATGCTCAGCCTACTGCTTTTGGCTTCCTTTTTCTTATTAACGCACACCAATTTCTTCGACAAACGCACAGCTCCCCGCGTGCGATAACGAGAACGAACAATGATTCTTGCGCAACATTGAGCACTAAGTTACTTTACTTACGCTGGCAATTTATAAGAATTACAGAAACGGATAGCATTCAAGAAACGTTGCTACATAAAATCAAGACTACAGTAGGATGATAACGTAACAATGAACACATGCCTAAAGTACACAAAGTCAACTGGAAACAATTGTTTCAGCAGCATTATAAAAGCATAGTCATTAAGCAACAACGCAACACAAAACTGCTTTTAACCTAATGAAGCGAATAGTCACAAGGTCCAATACGTTAACAACTGTATTCCTTCACTGTTAAAACCTGCATACTTAATGCTGTCTGTAATTAATTTTTTTTTTGTTTAATTAAACAATTAACAAAATTGTGTTACGATGGATTGTTGCTGCCTTAACGTCGTGCTGAGAAACTGGCATGAGGCACATTTTTTGTAATGACAAAATCCAGTTAACTTCATATAAATTTTCTGAGCAAATATGATTTTATTCGTTGTCACGTTAAGTAGAGCCAATGACTCTCGTAATCACTAACCTGTAGTCATTACTGAGCTGATTTTCAGCAAAGACTAAAGTTGGGAACTTACTTAGTGTGACCTTAAGGTTTATACACGAGTTACAGACGAACGTATAGGAATAAATCGAAGCTCTTAAACGACTATGGCTCGGTACAGTCTATACGACGGTGAAGTAAGGTTCTGATGGTGAAAATTATAAACTGACAACCCTACGTTTTGGGACGTTTCAATCCATTTGAGGTCACTCGAAGAGAATTTTTTGGTGACTGATGAGCATTTCAATGGCGGTGCTCTCATACTTCCACACGGACAGGTCGGGAGTACCGATGTCGGGAGATCTCATTAAAGTTGGACAGAATACAGTGCTTAGGTTGTGAGTGGGCATCAAGTTCTCCTTGGATCTCTCCGAAACCCTACAAACCCAAAAAAAAAATGTTAACACAAATCCATTATGGTATAAAGAAAGAAACAATTACTCCTTGTTTTTTTTTTTTTTACAATGAAAGTATATTAAACAAGGCAAATGTAATAATATGCAATAATGTAATCATTAATTTCACGCTTTATTGAGTGTTCCATTCGTTCCCACCTGGTGTGTGGCGTGCAAGAGAGTGTCCCTGCAGTGACGAGCGTACGTTTATATGTGTAAATGTGCATGTTTAATGCTGCCTATCCTTTTGGCCGTGTCAGTATGGCTCAGCGGTAGGACTTATGCCTTTGGTTCCAAAGGTCATGGATTCAATTCCCAGCTCAGGCAGTCTGACAATTAAGTCCAAAACGAAACGTAAATATGTTCACATCTGTATATATTTAACCCTTCTTGAACCCATTTTGCTTTCCATCCTATTTCCTCGGTAATTAGTGCATATTTCCTAAGGTAATGGTTTTAGTGTTGCTAGAGCATTTAGCCTTTTCATTTGGGGCCCATTAGATTGCACTAGTCACACTAACGGGAGTACCAGAACATCATGAGGCCTTATACTAAACTTGGAATACCATGAATCTAAGCTTACAACTAAGATAGGGAAAGCAAAGCTCCTATCAGAAGAAAAACGTATCCACAAGAAAAGTTAAAAAAGAAAATGAGAAGAATGAAATGACGACCCAAATGAAGACCCTAATTACTAAAGGAAAGCCGTCCCAGAAGTCGAATCTCAAGAACAGGGATGATGAAGGTTGCCATGCACAGAAAGGAGAAGAGTCGCAGTAAAATGTATTTGCTGTTGAAAATTCGGGCACATAGCTAAATAATTAAGGTTTAGGGAAGAAAATAGCCAGCAAGAAGTGAAGAAACCCCCTTTAAAAAGAAAAAGAAATGAAGAAGCTAGACCAGTTCAAAAAGTAAATTCAGGCCTACCAGATGTCGCGAAAACACTGCGTGCAGTCTAATGCATCGAACAGTGCATGGAATTTGAACAGTGCGGCTACAGATCATATATTGTCGCATAGAAATAAACTTTCGAACTTTGTACAGAGAATGACTGGGTTGGCGGAAGCCAACCAACTAACCTTGCAACTAGACATAGGAGGCATTGATCTAGTTCTGGCTGATGTAAAAGGTAGTCGAAACATCACTCTAAGTAAGGTACTCTATGTTCCTGACCTTAAGAGGGAGTGCAACTCCTTTGGTTATCTCAATTCTGACTACTAGATGGCGCCAGCGTCTACAACGTATTTCAGTTACGATCTTATTTCCACTTTTTCTCAGTTATTTTACAACAGAATAGCGTCAAACTTGTTACTAATGAAAGAAAATCGAATTGCCTAGCGAAGTGTGGAGCAAAATTATCTAAAATATATTTTTGTACTTTGGAGCAATATTTCAAGGTTGGCTGGTTGAAAGATAAATAAAAACTGTAAACGTACTTTCCATCCGATATCTATGAATTAAATCCTTTTCTTCATTAAAAAAAGTGTAACTGATTTAAAATTAAACAACAAAATACCATAAAATGCAGGTGTTGTTTGAAAAAAACGTACCTACTCTAATCGGATTCGAACGCAGAACGGGTGTTAAATGTGACGAGACATGCTCACAAAGAAGGGCTGGATAGCAGTTCCAGCGCTCGTCAGATCTGTGCATTCGGAAATCTGAGCTACATGACGTTTCATATATGTATGGAATGCTATCGACGTAAAACTATGGCATAATTCATTGATAATTGCAGCCGAAAACCCATATTTCCCGTTCTGCATTAGTTGCCCGAAAGAGTTGGAGAACTAGAAAGTAATAGTATGTTTATGTTCTTGTAACGTGAAACCTGGATAAAAACAAAATCTTGTTCAAAAATGATTTATAATGGCAGAAAATGCCGCAAGTAATACTAGGTTAAAAAAAAAAAAA
>JAHWFP010020981.1:0-25717 GCA_023313725.1 Lithobius niger | reverse complement strand
CTCGATAATAACACTTTCAGCAATTAAAACTTCTAAAAACGCCTCAATTTCTGGGGGGAACCCCCATGATGTGAGTGTTTACCCGCGGTTTTGAAGTTGTCAGTAACACTGCTGTAATTTTTTTCGTACACTTTCTAGAAAGCCTTGCCTTCTGGTTCCTTGGCTCAGAAGGGTCACAACATTTTTGACCTTGAATGGGGAGGTTAAGATTTTGCCAGGGTTTTGGAGGGGGGGAGGGAGATTGAAAATATGATGGTTACATTTTCATTTTGTCCGTCCCCTCCTCGATCCCGGCCATAAATAATGACCGGGTCTCATAAGCTCGAATAATTTCACCTGCAACCCCCCCAGCATTCTGTTGGAGGCCTTTTTAACGTCATGGCACTTGGGTCCCAGGGCTGCCATTCCGGGCCTGATCACAGATTTGATTCCCCCTTTTTGAAAATATTGACTGGTCCCTAAAACCAGGGAGAATGAACTACAGAGCAAAATATCGCAGGAATAATGAGAACGGAAAAAAAAAAGGCGAAGGGCAAAAGGACAAATAAAACCATATCGTCTAAAAGGATCGCGAAAGCCACTCACGCAAAAAGAGCCGCGGGAATTGTGTAATTTATATATGGGACTACTACTCTCCCATTTTTTGATTTGTAGAACACCCCGCCTCATACTCACTTTTTCGTTCTAATCCAATTACAAGAGACAACCTGCGTTACAAATTCCAGATATATTTTTTTGTCGATTTTACAGTTACAAATGAAAGTTCTGCTGCAGTTGTTGTATATTACTTTGGTAGAAGTATTAGAGCAATGAAGTGCAATCTAAGTCAATATATGGAAGCACAACGACATCTAACTGCAATACTAAGGACAGTTTTACGTCGATCGCGTGTGAAACGTCATTTGTCTCAGAGTTCCGAACGCACAGATCTGACGAGCGCTGGAACTGCTATCCAGCCCTTCTTTGTGAGCATGCCTCGTCACATTTAACACCCGTTCAGCGTTCGAATCCGATTAGAGTAAGTACGATTTTTTCAAACTACACCTGCATTTTATGGTGTTTTGTTGTTTAATTTTAAATCAGTTCCACTTTTTTAATAAAGAAAAGGATTTAATTCATAGGTATCGGATGGAAAGTACGTTTACAGTTTTTATTTATCTTTCAATCAGCCAACCTTAAAATATTGCTCCAAACTACAAAAATATATTTTAGATAATTTTGCCTCCACACTTCGCTAGGCAATTCGATTCTCTTTCATTAGAAACAAGTTTGACGCTATTCTGTTGGAAAATAACTGAGAAAAAGTGGAAATAAGATCATAACTGAAATACGTTGTAGACGCTGGCACCATCTAGTAGTCAGAATTGAGATAACCAAAGGTGTTGCACTCCCTCTTAACGGGAACTTGTTTTCAGTTGGTAGGATGAGGAGTTCGGCAATCAAGTAGATGGGACTGTCCGAATAGCCTACCTACCTCGCCAAGCGCGAAACTGAAGTAATATGGCATCAAAGATTGGGTCACCTCTCAACAAAACCACAGTCAAGCAAAGAAAACTAACTTGCTGCAGCCGTTGGAGAAGGAAACTCGGAAGAAGATCACCTCTATGAGACCTGCATGAAGGGAAATATCCAACAATTGCCATTTCCAAAAAAGATAGGGAAAAGGCAACAACAAAGGAACGTGAACTTAGCCATTCAGACATAATAAGGAAGATGATCACAACGTTAAAACAACACACAAACTAGCTACCTAGTAACGTTCCAAGATGATTATGCTACAGTGAAGAAGTCCGAGATTTTTCAAAGTTGCCAAGAGGACAAAGCCGAAGTGGAGAACCAACTGGGAGAGAAGATTAAAACCCTCCGTGACGATAATGGTGACGAGTACCTCATCAAAGAATTCTACGAATGCTTACGAACACATGGACAAAGACGACAACTAACAGTTCCCGAAAATCTAAACAATATTGAATTTCGGGAAGATTTAACCGGACATTGCTTGAAATGACAAGGTGTCTTTTAGTCCCGTGGGGCTTGCCAAACTACCAGTGGGCATAAGCAGCAAACACAGCCTGCAAGATCAGAAACATTTACCCATCGAGAGCACTAGTAAGAAAAAGCTCCCATGTCTCTGTGGAACGACAAAGAAGATGACGTTAGCCATCTCAAAGTGTTCGGATGCCCAGCATGGGCAGTCAACGGGTCACATGTGGTGGTAAAGCAAAAGCCCGATCCGAGAGTGCAAGAGACGATCCTATCGATACCACGACGGCGTCAAGAGGTGCAATTTGTGGGATTCCAAAGACATAATACTCTTCAGTCGAGATGTTACAGAAGAAGAGGTCTTTCCACACAAACACAAACACAGTAATGACAGGACGAAGGAAGCCAAAGAGTTTGTAACATTTGAGGTCATCCCAGGCGAAGAAAAGCCCATTGTTATCAAGACAAGCTGAAGAAGCAGGTTGTCTGCTCAAAAAGAAAAAAGCAGGTTGACCACTCAAAAAGACGAATCCCAGTTACAATCTTGGGAGAGCACTGAAGAAGCGACTACAGGGGTAGCATCAACCACTGAAGAGAGATTCCTCGATGAAATGAAGAAAGGTATGACATGAATCGAACTACTCTACTGCTACCCGAGACGAGGCCGACAGTACGAGTTCAGACTAGCTGCAAAGTGAAGTGCAATGCTGTGAAATCGTCAGAGTACAATATGGCCGAGCCACAGTCATTGGAAGAAGCCGTGGAGTCTAAATACTGGAAACAGGCCACGAAATATGAGATGACTACCTAAGAAGAAAATTGTACACGAACCTTAGTTCCCAGACCAGTAGGAAGAATGGGTGTCCAAGAAAAAGTACGATGGTGTACTTGAGCGTGACAGAGCGAAAATGGCAGTGCAAGGCTTCATGAAGAAAAACGGCCTAAATTACAAGGAAACATTCTCGTCAGTAATAAAGCTGACGATGATCAAAACACTCGTGGCACGAGCTGTAGAACTTGGATGGGAAATTCACCAAATGGATTTCAATGTGCCTACGTGAAAGGGACTTTGAAGGAAGAAAGCTTCATGGAGCAGCCATAGCCTTTCAGAGACAAAGACACGGAAGACCGACCGCACACGTAAACTAGAACGAGCGTCCATGGGTTAAACCAATCGGGAAAAGAGTGGAATGAGTGCTCAAAACATCTTTCTCAAGGAGATGGATTTAATCGCATTTTTTCAACATGGCAGAATGTTTGAAAGTAGGCATTTATGTAGATAACTTCATCCTCGTGAAGAACTCAAAAGTGTTTGAAAAACTCAAAGAGAAGATACACGACAGATTGAAAACAAGACATCTGGGAAGGGAATCCTCTCCATCCTCTCCGTCGCGGCACGTGACCTTTCGGTCGTTCACTAGTGACGTCACGAGAAGAGAGTCCAGGTCGCATCCATTGGTGCAACCAGGAGCGCGTCGCTTGCGGACAGCCGGTTCGATGGCAGCCTATGAAGAATATGGAGTGCACTTTCAACAATCATAAATATTGAGGAAACAAAGCAACTTTAAACTACAGGCACGGTGTAAAAAATGATTTAGGAAGTAGTGACAAGCGTTGTGACGGAAGAATATCCAGTGGATGTTATCATTCTGAGTACTGTAAGTTTTAACTTTCGTTAGCGCCGTTTACGTAGTCAAACTTTAGGATTTTTTTAATAATGAAAATGTAGGATGATGGTCCCAATTATATTTCTGCTCAACAGTTTATAATACAATTATTATGTCTGAGAATTTTTATATTCCTAGACCGCTTAGATTTTTATTACTATGAAACAGACTTTGGGTCTATTGTAAGCGGAGCGGAGAGAAATTTATTTTAAATTTGTATTTACTCTTATTATAATGGCTTTGCAATACTTGCTAATGGTCCTTAAAAAGCTGGGGGCAATATTCATTCGGCTACACTTGAGCTGAAGTTCTTTGTTGGTGTTTTTTACATTTTACCTTTTTTTTTTCATTTCGGTAGGCTACGTTTCAAATAGATTTTAAGTTTCATATAGTAATCATATAGTCTCCGTTTCATTATTTGCAGCCTCTTTACGCTATCGCCGCCGTAGTAAAATACCACGTTAGCCGCCGTGGTTAAGCTAGCAAAGAACGTGCCACCATCAATGATGCTTACATTGATTATATTTATTGCAAGTATCTTTCTTAGATTTAAAATATTAACAATACAGCATTTAACTGCAAGCTAAACAATCATCAGTAAGGATAGTATTTCACAATAACCAAGATTCAAAATATCCGCGGCTCCCTACGCCGCCTCCTACGACAATGTTGAAGCGCACACCTCTGGCACGTACTGCAAACGCTAATTTTTTTTTAAATTGGAATTACAGTATAACCTCGTTAATAAGAACTCGGATAAGAAGAATTCCCGCTTAATAAGAACTTTTTTCAAGATTTTGGTTGGTCAGCTACTCAGTCAGCACTAAATATATACGGCTATAACGAACTCTGTTAATACGAAAGTACGGATAAGACGAACAAATATTTACAATTCTAGCTTATTTTTACGAATTTGCTGTTCGTAACGGTTTCTTTTTCTTTCCCCTTGAATTTCGTTTCGTTTCACGCAAAACATCAATCGCTAATTGACTCCATCTTGGGAAGTGATAAGAATTTTGTCCGTTTGCGCAAACGCGAAGGTCAAGGATGAATGAAAAGAAAATACCGTATACCGGTAGGCTACATTTTTTTTAAGTTGCAGTCCAATTTCTCTCCTCCGTTTAATAAGAACTACGGTTAATAAGAACATTTTTAGCCGTCCCCTTAAAGTTCGTATTAAAGAGGTTTTACTGTATCACAATTGTAGGTCAGACGGCCTGTTAGCTTTAGTGTGAAGATAGCATTTAAATAATTCTAAAGCCTAATTGTTATCTCCCATTTTAGTTTCGTAAGTGACAACAGTAGAGGAATTAGGCCTATTGCGTCCAAGGTTAGTCTTATTCCTTCTTGTAACTCGGGATGGAGAATGCAGTTTCCATAGCAACCCAGAATCTTAAAACTATTATACGAAACCAAATTATTGTGCTGTGTTGTGATATAAACACTTTAACACGTAGTCTGATGTAAACTGCTGTAAACTGCTGTTTGAGCGGTTTCCTCCTGCATCGGTGATTTGATTTTCACATTTGAGATTCCCGTCGATAGTGTCAATGCCACTTTGTTTGCCATGTTGGCCGATTTCCTGCAAGCATTCTTTTTCACATGAAACGAATGAGAGTCGTTAACGAATACTTCTGTTTTTCCTTATGTTTGCCTTCCTCTAATGGTTAAAGTGCTATAATCAAATGTTATTATTTCGTTGAGTAATGTCAAAAAAGATTGTTAACTGTAAGGAAGCTACGATGATTTATTTTGGCGTTTTTTTTTAAAGTTCACTTAACTACCAGCAGCACAGTGCATGCTTCGTCAGAATTCCTTAACTATGTGTTCAGGATTCCAAATTTACAATGGCGAGTGTTAGATCGATAAATCCGAAAAAAATTGTAATTTCGTGGATTATAATTGAACAATTTACGTCAAATTCGAGATCAGCAATACTTTTGGGCCTATGTACCAATGTGGCAAATTTCATAGCAATCTGTACTTTGGTTTGGGCTCCACCCAGACTACAAAAGTGCAACCAACTAACCAACCAACGGACCAACCAACCAACATTTTGCAATTCGATGTCCGTTATAGGCTACGCTTCGCTCGCTCCGCTCCACCAACAATTTATTGTCGTTAGGCATCCAACTTGTTTGTGGCAGCCATGTTTTGGTGATAGGCTTTTTCAACAGGAAAATAATATGGCGTCAGGCCTAAACGGGTTAATACTTTGCACTTGTAATAATAAATCATTTGTACTGGACTATAACATATAAATTTTGTCACATATGTGTAGGACAGAGTTTTGCTTTATTTCGTTTTCGGCTTTTAAAGCGACCCACAACCAGAAGTGTGTTAGTATTAATAAAATGCGAGGTGCAATTGTTTCCATAGCACAAAAATGGTTGCGCGAACTAATGTACAGATGCATTTATTTTTCGCAACCTTAAACAAATAAACACTAAAAAATGCCAAGAGAATTTTTTTGTCGCCTAAAAATACAAACAATTGCAGCTGAGGAAATAGCAAGGTTGTTAATGAGTTTGTAAACGTACAAGAAAATGAATACTGTACATTCAAGGTTCATACTAATATATAAAAAATGAATATCCCAGACTATCCCTGATGTTCCGTGACTTACTCCTTCAAATATCCCTGACCAAAACACTTGTTTTTAAAAATGTTTTACGTACGCAGTCAACTCCAGTGCTCCCACGCCAAAAGCAAAAAACGTGGCCTAGTATTTTTCAAGACTTTAAGACCTGTCACAAATCTTGACCCCATACCTAAGGTCCAAAATAATCTGACTCACCCCCTCAACCCAAAGTGTTTCTTATGACTGCTCAGGCTACCTGTGGATGATATTTTACAACCAAATGATTTCCAAACATTTGAAAATGCGTCACATTTTCAATGTAAGGAAAGGCTGAACATTTTTGGTCAGCACGGTTCAATCACTGACTTTTTGCAAATTTTCCATTTTTTCCATGACTTTCCCTGGCCGTGTTTCATATCCCTGAGTATCACTGATTTTCCCTGACTTTCCAGGTCGGTATGAACCCTGACATTGTAAACTAAATAAACATGTGCAGGAGCCTTGACTTCTGTTTAAAGTTGCAATAGAAAACATATGTGACAGTCAAGTGACAACTACAGTGGATTCAGAGACATTAGCTGGTTAGGTGCGGTTTTTAATAAGTCAACGGTGGCAACCAAAATGAGTACGTAGATGGTAGACAATTAACTTACCTGTGAAGATGTCCCATGAGGTATTTCAGTGTCTGATAATGTGCCGGTGGCAATGTGCTAATTGATTCTTTTAGCGCCGACAACTTTTCTGGCTGAGTTGATTGTTCTGGAAAGAAAGTCGAGTATAAACAGTCAGCCCGTGTCATGCAACGAGCAATAAAAAATTAGTGATGCTTTAATTTACAGTTAGGCCTTAAGCAATACAAATTATTTGGTTTTGGGTAGATAACCCAACCTACGATAGAAGGGCAACTGACGGCGAACAAAGGGCCACCCATCGGGACTCGAAACGAACACGTCGCGGACAAGATGGCGGCCGTGACAGAGGACATGGGCGACGCAGTGAACAACCACCGCATGGTGAACAAAGACGGACATACAACACGAAAGTGCCCGGAGAAGGCAAAATTCAGGCATGAATCAACAAATGTGCATGCAGATGACCGGGTGAACTTCTTCAAACAAAAACGTGTACGAGAGTTAAAGCCTGATGACGAGAGCCAACATTTGCATGTGCCATGGAAGCGTATGAACACCGTCACCGTTCATTGGATGGCGTCACCCGACACCACAAGCTATTCAGGCGACAGTTGAAGACGTACGTACAGGTTTTTCTGCAGCTTAACAACTACGTGTGTTTCAACCAAACAACACTAATGTCAACACTTCGTCCAACAGGGAAGTGGGAGCCAGAAAATTTTGACGTCTGGGACCAATCTTAAGACCGTACGCGAACCCAGGAGGAGGACCACACACTGCTTTAAAATTACTGTAACTGATCGCTAAAATACTACGAGAAGGAAAGCAGAAAGGTGACTGCAATTTGGGCGCTCCAGGGCCCTCCCCTTCTAAAAATGACCAGCCGCAAGTACTGCCCAATGGTGTTCGATGACCTGTTGACACACATGACGTGGGCCATTTCGAGAAGAGTAGGCACGCTATAAATTGTGCGAACACACGGCGAAGGAGAAACATCATGGTGGGTGCCGTCCTACCAATTCGAAGTCTACAAGGGCACCATTACTGCAAACCTAGACGAAGTACGAGTGTGGGACGACAGCATCAGCAGTGACGTGGTCGATGCAAAAATGATTTTGAACGACAGCGAGCTCAAACTCCTGTTTTGGGCAATTTTTGCGGCGAAATCTTCCGGAGACCGCACGCAAAACGCGGTCATGTTCCTCGAACTCGGGGATCCGTGAGGGTGGATGAATGGGTATTACGCTGTCACTGTCTTCTAGTAAATCAAGGCAGCATATGATATGGTCGATGTGGCATGGGTCAGCCACACCTTATCCACTCTCGGCCCGAGCAGGGTGCTGAGGGACGACAGGGGCCTCATATCATCGCTGTGGCAAACCAACAAATTGCATTTTGTGGAAACATCACGAGCACTGGTGTGGACGGAGGCAACTAGTGGCATTGGCGACGTTCTAATCATGGGCACTATCATTCCAAAGTAGCGTTGGAAAAAATTAACAAAAAATAAGCAATCACCCAGGTTGGGCGAATGCGTGCGCTGGCATTATCATATGAGAGCGCATAGTGCGTGGTGTGTGAAAGAATCTCTGTGCACGAAGCTTGTGTTAAGTGTAGTGACGTGTTACAAAGAATTTTGGACTGACACAAAATTTTTTTTTCTGCTTTCTGGAGGGAGTGCATGACAGTTATTGTGTATGTGCTTGGGGAATTACGTTTGGATCATGTAGCTAGTGACACAAATAGCAGATAAGAATCACTGGAGATGAGGCACTGGCTGAAAGTCTGGTTATGTTCTCTAACACCTTGGTGCCTCGGTCTCACCCACTCCTTTGGTGGGACTGGTACCCTCTTCAAATTTGGAGCATGTCGTCCGCAACTGACCGCAGACGTGTGCGGGGGTGACCTGTGCTGAAGGTCAGTGCTGGTATAGAGTGTGACTTCTGCAGGAGGCGTTCGGCGACAAGTTTCACCTGAACACTCAGCGAGTAGATCACACGTCCTATGGTGGCGGAGGCTTTTTCAAATTTGCTGCAGCATTTTTCGACCTAGAGAATCGAAAAAATGGTGCTCTTACACCAATGGCAACGATCAAGGTGACGTAATCTACCAAGTGTCCTGGTGGTGGTTAAGTCAACGTTGGGAAGATGTAGGCTACCAACTTTCAAATTGCCCCGTGGAGGAGCATACCAAAATTTTTCTTTACACTTTGAGCTACCAAAAATGATAGTTGTAGTGATGTAGGATGTTGGCTCGATGTTTTTCCCATGCCCTGGTGACTTACAGACTCACTCTGTTCGCGTATGTATGAACCCTGAAACGATCATGGAAGATTCATGCCGAACTCACAAACGACAGGATTGTGAGAAATTGAGACTCTCGAATTAAGCATTTAGGGAACTAACTTGGTGGTGAGGAAGGTTTTTTTTCTTGAGTGAACAACTTAACGTTTACAAATAGGTTCAGAACTAACACCATATTTATTTGATTGGGGAACCAGTGAGGTTGTATAACCACTCCTGTTGTTAAATGAAAACCGAAGGGGGTTAAGACGTAATTAGGTACTCAGGTTTTGTCGAACCCCTGCAGGTGTCTTTGAACTGTTTGAACTGTTGTCATTGGATATTTTGTATTGCGGTCGAAACTCGCTCTCCCACGATTTTTCGGAGGGGGTGGAGAGTGTTGGGATGACAACGCACATCCCAAAACGAGCTCGACTCTCACGTCTCAGTGGGCGCTCCTGCACAAGGCCAACAGAGAGACGAGAGCCCGAAAAACGGAAGGGCAAGAACATCGGCACGAACTAGGTGGGTGAATGGAGGACGTGTAAGGAAAAGAAGAATAAACAAGCGTAAGAGCAAGAATCCGAGTCCATCGGCTGATCATTGCCTCCCGACGAACCCAACAGCCGGTTCTCAACTTCCACGTAGTAGAAATTAGGATTCCAGGGACCAACCCATCTTAACAGCGAGCTGCGTGAGAAATGGCAAACCGGCATTACAAATGGTGGAGTCTACGCTAGTCCGCCAATTCAAATAGCAGACGAACGGTTGTGACGATGTGTGATGCGAGTTTGCTGTAGTAACATGATGAAGACAGTTGTGGGAGCCTCTCCTTCTCCACATTGCTGACTGTTGAAAACTTGCAGAAGATATTGGTGTAGATACAGTGGCATACACAGGAGAGGGAGGGGGGCATTACCCTTGCCCTTTTCCGCGAAATGCCCTTTTTTTGTAAAAGAAAAAAAAATGTTTTTTTTTACCGACAATTGCCGGTGCGGCGGTGCCAGAGAAATGGCCTAAAGACCTAAAAAGGACCTAACAATGTTCATACAGATAAACCTCATTATAACAATACATCTTACAACACTAAACCTGTTATAACAAGGCTACTTTCAGGCCTTTCAAGCAACAATGCATGCAAAAGTGATTGTTTGTAACCATAAACCTGATATAATGTTCTACTTTCAAGGACCTTCGGATATAATTATAAAGAGGTTTCACTGTAAAGGCAAAAAGGCTAAGAAAGGGATAAATAGGGTAAAAACAGGCAAAAGGAAGGTAAACAAATCTTCAGAAAAAATGTCCACTAAGCCAACGCAGACCGTGGTAGATGGCTGCATGCTATACATTCCATGATTGGTGATTCAGGGAGCATGTTGAAGATAGAACGCTAGGAGCGAGAACTGACGTCAAATCCAGACACCGGTAGTGGTGTGTCTCTCATTATGATTCTGTAGTATAATAACTAAGGCAAAGTATGACAATCAATCTACACTTTTATTAATACTTACTGACGGCAGCAATGAACAACGGATGTGCGTCAAATGTAATTAAAGGAATAGGAAGAAGACGGAAATAAAGCTTCAAAACACCAGCTATCACATTAATATCTTCATAGGCAGAGCGGCTGATATTGGCATTTTCACCATCTGAAAATATACAAATATATATATATATATATATACATTACATAAAATTAAAATTAACATATAAAATTTGCCATTACTGTGAGGCAAATCAATTAGTTCTGAAAAGTGCTAACAATTGTTATATTACAATGACATTAAAACAACACTAAAACTGCAACACGATACCACAACACAGTTAACAATTAAAGTTTTTAGAGAACTATCTCCTTCAAAAACAATGAAAAAAGGTTACATCACAACATCGCTCATCGAATCCAAATTTGAACACTCGCGCTCGTGCACAAGCGGGACGTGCGCGAGAGCGAGTGTTAAAATTTGGATTCAACGAGCGATGTTGTGATGTAATCTTTTTTTCATCGTTTTTTAAGGAGATAGGAGTTCTCCGAAAATTTAACTGTTGAACTATTTGTTCTTCATTGGTGTTATCGTGTTTTATAATTTTAGCGAAGTCTTTGAAATACCACTGCGTCTACCGGTTACCAGTGTTTTCAATATTAAAAGAAAAGTTATTTTTCCGTAAGCCCAGCTACAGGACTGAAACACATGTTTTGTTGCATTTAAGCATGGATCAGATAACGTTTCAACAATGGCCCCAGTTAAATAACATTTTAATGTCCACCGCGAAACGTCTTAAGTAGATTTCCAACTAACTTATTAAAAGAGTTAAGTGTATACTTTACTACAAATGTGTGGTGCAAAATAAAATGTACTCTCCAAGATGCAATAAATAAAAAAAAATGTTGTCTACAGACATGAATGTGTATATGTGTGAAAAACGAGGAAGATTTATAGTAGGGGTGGTCTCAACAAACAAAAATATAAGTTCAGTTTTGTGCATATTCCTTGCACTTGCACAGTGCATGATGAACGTACTCTGATCTGATTCATGTCTCATGTCACAGTCAAATAAGAACTAATCAGACCTAAAATCAGGTAAAATCGGGCCGCAGCAGAACGCCCTGTGTTGCCAAACCACCACAGAATGGAAATTTAATAGCCCATGCCTCCCTAAGCTAGGGTCCCAGGAAGCTATTGACAATAAAAGGCAAAAGAAATAGAGGCACTGTTCTATGTAGCCGTCACGCTTTAAGCCAAAGCCGTGGCACCACAAGGTGAAAGGCAATTTTGCTAGGCGGTTAACTGTCAGATTCGCCTGCAAGGCTTTAGTTGATTTTTCTTTTCCAACCAAAACTAACTCCACTGTTTTTGAACCATCTTTATTGCAATAACAATGCATTTTAGTTCTGAATGATGGCTCGGCGATTCATTTTTGAATAAAGCTAGGGATCGACCAGATACCGTTTTGCCAGATCCGGGTCGGTTCCGGATAATTTGATGTCAGTGCCGGATCCGTTCCGGTTATAGGTTCCGGAGCCGGGCCGGTACCGGACACTGGGTAATTCACACACAAAAACGAAAAAAAGCTGTTTATTTTTTTCCCCTTATGAGTGCATCTATAAAATAAATACGTCTATCGTTTCAGACTGAAGGCCTCGAAGAAATTGCCAACTTTGCTTAATTTGGTTTAAAACTAGATGCATTTAGCTGAAACATGGATATTCTTTCATTTTATTACCAATCAACAATCCTCAATAATAATGAAAATTCGATTTACCAAGCACGGCAGCGAGCTTCACAGAGTGTAGTAGCAGTAGGACGCAGCATAGGACGCAGCATGTGACGCAGCAACAACTAGTATGTTACTACTATGCAAACTTTAATAACATACGAAACAAAGAGACTACACCATCATCTAGTTTAACTAACTCTTCTATCACAAAATTGTACTGAAATACTGCAAACTACACTTTATCGCAACAGAACACACCGCAAAACTCAGCCTAGTATTATCACAGAAAATGTCCAATCAGTACAGCTATATTGATTTACCTTTATCAATGGTCATTCGGACTGCTTCGATATCATCGTTAAACCCTGAGACTCTGTAAAGACCTTCGGCACCCAAACCTACAACAAATCAAGTTACAATAATTTTAATTTCAACCCACTCCAATGTTAGCCAGGTGACAATACAATGATGGAAAATAAAAATGTATTTAAATGTTTAGAAGATGTATATAAATGTACCACTAATTAACAGTGCATCCATGATTGATTTATAACTCCAATATTAAACAATGTAAGAAGCAAATGAAGAACACAACATATATCACCGGGTTTCAATGTCAATCAGTTTTTAATAAGGATGGGCCGATCAGCTTTTTTCCCACCAGATTCAATCCTAAACCAATCATTAAATGACACTGAACGAAACGAAATCCCGATCGGGATTATAGATAGATATCAAATCCAGATAAGCAATCTCAATTCACCATCAATTGAAAACTCTACCACTGATGCATCCATTAAAAAAAAATTACCTTTGAAATCATTCCACGAATAAATAAATCAAAGCATAAATGCAGTTATTTTTTAAAATATTGGTTTAAAATAATATTAAGTATGATAAAGACGAAAACAGTTTTAAAACTTTAATACAAAGCCTAAATCAGTTGGAAAAAAAAAAATGAGCTGAGCAGCAGACGAACGAAAGCAGACGAACGTTCACGACGAAGTAAGCGGTGATGTGGTAGCCTGATGAAGACAGTCGTTCTGAACCCCTCCAACTCCAGAAAACCTGCCTGTCGAAAATTTGCAAGGATATTGGAAAGGTAAATATCCTTTAATTTGAAATATAAGCGTACAAAACGTAAACATGGACTCGAATTTTCAAAGTAAGCGATGTGACATTTAAAAAAAAAAGATAACCTAGCACAAAGAAAAGAAAAAAGCCTGAAAACATGTTGTAGCCCAAAATTTTATAAACAATGAGGCTTATTGTTTGGTGAACTTGAATTCGGCACTGGTAATCACTGTAATCAGCAATTGTTCGGCATCTCGTCCAAAATTAGGTTCCGATCAGCAAATTGGTTCGTACACACAGGCACTTACCAAAACTGATTCCTGTAATTTAACTGTACGGGTTACGCAGTCGGAATTGTCGTCTGTTTATTGCTGGCTCCGGGCCGTTACAGAGTATTGATTACTCCTTTGCCGATGATTCAGACGATCGGGTAGGATTAGTAGTCATTAATATCATTTGTCCTATACAAATACGTTGCCCAACTGTTACCTAATTTGGTTTAAAACTACATGCATTTAGCTGGAACATGGATATTCTTTCATTTTACCAATCAACAATCATCAATAATAATGAAAATTCGATTTACCAGGCACGGCAGCGAGCTTCACCGAGTGTAATAGCAGTAGGACGCAGCATGTGATGCAGCAACAACTAGTATGTGTGTATGTGTGTATGTGTGTATGTGTAGTATGTGTGTAAATATTGTGTGTATATTGTTATTTGTTTTAGGTTAAGATAGAAATTTAAGGATGAATGTACCCATTCAAGTACTTTTTGTACTTCGGGTTGCAAATTGAAAAATAAATTATTATTATTATTAAAAAAAAAAAAAACTGTAACGTGAAATGCTTAAAATAACAAAAAAATATAAAAAGGAAAATAAAAAAAAAACCGGGGTTTATTTGAAATCGTTTAGTGTAGTTAATTATAGTTGCGGTACAACATAGTTGCGGTACGAAATATTAGTTGCGGTACGCAAAATAAAAAATTAGTTAGGTGGCCAAATCAGAGATGGCGCCACTGGTCTTCAAAAGCTGATATTTTCTCGCCATGTGAAGTGACATCTAGTGATCTCGCCATGTGAAGTAGTGTGTGCCACGTGACTGGTGAAAGCGAGTTGTATAAAACTAGTCGGCAACAAGTCTGCACGTCCTTCTTCGATGTCGTCTCTCGTGCTATGAAGCCTGTCAAAACATGCTTGTCCGAAATGTAACTCTTCAAATCTTTGTTTAAGCAAACTTCGTTTTCCAAGCACTGCGAAACCAAAGGAAGGAAAATTTGGTTGGCCTGCTGCATTCATCGCACGCTTGTCAAGGAGCGGCAAAACAAGATGGCGGGCCGGTAAAACAACAGCATTCCGGAGTTTCAAGACGGCAAAGCAGTGGTTGAGGTGGGGTTGCTTTCGTTTCGCCGACAGCTGGTAAGCCATAATGACTTTCACAAAGAGTGCACGGTATTCATTCTCGTCATAACTGGAAACAATCTAATTGAAGACCGACGCAGCGGTTAACAAGACGGTCATGAGTATACACAAACTGTGTAGCCTACATAACTTAGTCATGGCGAGCCGCGTTGTGTGTGACTGTTTTTCAAAATTCAATTATTACACCTTTGAACATTAGCCAAATTTCACGTCGCGTACCGCAACTAGAGTGCATAATATTTGTGTGTATTTATTTTGTTGACTTGAAGTTCCAAAGCCTAAATTATTTTGAACAGCATGCCTAAAACAATAACTTTGAGGAAGGGTTGGGTATATGATAATTTTGGTAACGGGGAAAGGGTTATTAAGACGCAGTATACCCTAGTTTACCGCCTTAGTAAGGGTGTAAAATAAAACTGGGTGAAAGAAGAATCTAGAATCCTTAAAAACTTGAAAGTAATTAAGGTTTAAAAAAATAATTGAGAATTAATTAAGGTTCTTGGGTGAGGGCCTAGCCTATAATTAAACAGAGAAACTAAATAAGCTGGTCTTATTTCTCCATTAAAACCTCCTTCTGAAATGTATTGTTAGTGCTGTTTGTATAGTGAATAAGGTGACGAAGGGAAAGAAATTAAAGTGTAAATAATAGCCTATTTTTCTACCAGAAAGGAGATAGTTATTTACAGCTCTAGGCAATGGTAACGAATTGTATATTGAAAGTGTTTGAATTATTTGTATATTTATTTACAACGTTATAAATCTTCATTCCTTTTATTCTGTTGTCCTGAGTTTCATTAGCAAAAAAAAAAAAAAAAATTAATAATACTAGGTAACACCTCTCCCTGTGCAGAGTGGTACAGGAAGTAGGGTTGCATAACTAAGCTAACCCAACGAGCCCATTCTGGCACACGTCCACTTGCTACAACTTATTTCCATGGAAGGCGTCACATGCAGCATACTTAGCTTGTGACTGTCTTATGTCATTCTCCAATCTGAGCAAGAACCCAAAAACATTCGAACCTTTTTCCAACAGCCTAGATTTGACTAGATTAATTCGAAATTAATCTTAATCACTAGTCAGTTTACCCATTTTCCGTCCTTCGGATGCTAATTATTTGTCACAGTCTGGCCAGATATCTCACAAACATTAACTATGACGAATATTTCTTTGAAACTCTTTACTGACGTCCTTCCTGCACTCATGCTGACTTCCCATAATGCTAGTACGAAGGCAGCATTAATGAGGAAGTTAGCATGATGTGATGGGTATTTTACTTTACTCAGTAGTAGGTACAGTGTACGGTATAGCTTTCTTGGTTGGATTTTCTCAAACTACAGTAGAACTTCGATTAACCGAACTAACTGAGATCAAAGGGCGTTCAGATAATCGAAAATTCGGACAGTTCCTTCTCATGCAAAACAAAGGAATAAAGATATTCACTAGGCTTTTTTATTTTTAGTGAATTCTGCTTGAAGGTACAAGACTACAAAATAAAATATTTTGCAAGAAATGATTCCAGAAGTAGACGTAATGCAATTCTTATTCCTTGTCTAAAAAGAATGGGGGTTCGGATAATCAGGGTGTTTGAATATTGGGGTTTGGATAATCGAAGTTCTACTGAATGTGTTTCGGTGACAATTTAACGTGCCCAACTTATCACAAGCTCCCCACCGTGCCCAGGAATGCAGGGGTCACAAGGGTGGTTGTTATGTCACAGCCCTTGTAAACACGGACCGCTCTAACTACTCTCAACTCGATTTCCTACGCGACTCTTCCGGTGCAAACTCGGCTAAGCTTAAATTAAATTTATTGTATGTGCACACCCATAATTTAAACTAGCATTAGTTGGGCAGCAGCTTTACCGACAAATTTCAGTCCTGTTGTGCAGTGTTACATGCAAGAAATGTTGCAGTTTTTGCCTTGGAGATTAGTTCGGCAAGGAGGCACGTTGGCCAACGACATGTAACAAACGGTCAACATCTTGGATAATCGACACCAATTTTCTCGCAATAATTATATTTTGTACTCACCTCTGTTCTCAATTTCTCGTATACACATGTCGACAACGAAGGGGCGAACAGTATTGTGTGCCTTGACTAGAGTAGTGAGATCAACTCCAAAGACTCGCTTCACATGCTTGAGATCAGGACAGCAGTCATTGGGAACATTTTCGGAACATTTCTTGTGAGCACCAAATCCACAATCTAGTAAGGAACAAACTTAAATGAATTTATGACAAAACAAAGCACACAATTCGACAAATCGGTGTAATTATACGTAAACTGATCTACCGCCACAATAAAAAAGAAATCCATACGTGAACTCTTATACAATATAAAAAAAAGTACCAAAAGGATGCACTTTATGCACCAAAAACAATTGCAACTACAGTATGACACATTTATGGTGTACTCATTTCAAATGATCGCTGAGCCTAAGCATGCTATCGCAGATTTTATAACTATACAGCAACGAAAAGTGTGTTTTGTGAAGTTTTAAGCTGCACTGGTTTGAGAGTAAATCTATAAAGCGTACAAGGGCACGCGACGAGAGTACTGCTGCACGCATCATGGCTGACGTTTACTCAATCGAGCAGCGAGTTTGGATTGTTGACAAATTTAATGAAACAAAGTCCATAATCGCCACGCGACGAGCTTACGCCAAACAATTCGGAGTCAAACTGAAGAAAACTTCGACCCGGCCAACCATCCAGAGATAGTGTTCAAATGAAAAAAGTCTGGATCCATAAGAAATGACAAACGAAACCGAACCTTAACGTGTCGCACAGCAGAAAATGTGAAACTTGTCCATGAAACTGTTACCCGTAGTCCGACAAAATCTGTGCGCCGTGCTGCTCAAGAGACTGGTATAAACAGGGAAACAGTAAGACTAATCTTAAAACACGATCTGGACCTGTTTCCGTATAAGATACAGATTTTGGAGAAAATCACAGCTTAAGACACAGAAACAAAAAACGACTTTGCAAAATTCTGGTTAGAACGACTGGAAGACGACCCTGCGTTGCAGAACACTATCATTTTTACTGACGAGGCCCACTTACTCTAAGTGGGCATGTCAACGAGCAGACAATGCAATTTTGGGGTGAAGAAAATCCACATCAGTACGTTGAACAACTTCTTCATCCGGAAAAGGTTACAGTTTGGTGCGCCATGACAAGTTCAGGAATAATCGGCCCTTTTTAGTTTGATGAAACTGGTAATCATTTTATTACAGGCAAATGATTCAAGCACAATTCGTTCCAGCTGCACGAGCTAAAGGTTGTAACTTAGAGGACCACTTCTTTATGCAGGATGGCGCCACTCCGCACTGTGCTGATTCGGTTCTTGCATTTCTGGCTGAACATTTTGATGACCGCCTCATCTCATGCCACACTGTCAACATCTGGCCACCAAGAAGCCCAGACCTCAATCCCTGCGACTACTTTTTGTGGGGATATCTTAAAGGCCGTGTGTATCATCCCAAACCAAGCACTACAGACCAACTGAAGGCCAATATTCAACACGAAATCAAAAAATCGCGGTTTTAACGTTGCAAAAGGTGATGGATAATTTCTTAATTCGCTTGAGGGAATGTCGCAAACAGCGTGGTGGCCCTCTAGAGCACATTATAACTCGTAATCAGCATGAACGTTAATGAATAATGTACCCACGAAAACTTCAGATGTGTACCTTTAATTTAAGAGGTTTTACGCTGCAATCCGTATATAATTAAAGATAGGCTACAACAGCAAAATGTGTACGTCATAAATGTGTCATACTGTACAAAATTTTTCAAAATTCAGTACTCTAACAGGCACTGCAAATTTTCGTCGGACCACGATTTAGTAGTTCACTTAACGTTTGTCTTCTTTGGGTACCCGCACTTTGGCTTAAAAGGTTCATTCTTCCAACACAAGTCATGGCGCCCCTTCACTCCCCATCGTCATCGCACTACTAAATACCAAATATCGTTTCCGCTTCAGAGCGTGAAGTTGTGGAATGATTTGCCCCGTCACTTGTTTAACTCGTAACTTGGTCACATCCTTCTTTGACACTTTTGCTTCCCTTCTCCTTTTTGTGTGTTTACGAGTGTCTGACAGCAGTGTCACGATGCGCCACTAGAGGGCACCAGCTCCTGACTACATCCCTAACCTCCCGCCAGTCACAGCGCTCCAAGCGAGTGCCATTCATATTTGCTTTCCAAGAGACGACATTAGAAGGTCACGCAAGCCAAGATGGCTCACTGCAACATTCCCCCATCTCACACAATAAAGCGTTCAGACACAACAATTCACATGGGCACCAATTGAGACCACACACGCATCCGGTGAGACTTACCATTCTACCCAAAAAGACAACTCAAATTCACAAGATCAACTTACCCGCAATACCATCAAAGAGGCATGTTGCCGAAGCATAGTTGCACCCGATGGATTCTTGTCGGGGAGACTCTTTACTGCACAGCTAGCTTGTTGTCTCCCCGAGCAATATCTCTGTCTTTTCTTCCTAATGCTTTATTGTGTGAGATGGGGTGTGTTGTGATGAGTCACGTTGACTCGTATGACCTTCATATGTCGTCTCTTGGAAAGCAGGTTTAAGACTTATGTAATGCGAGTAGCGCTCGCTGACAACAATATGTTACTGATGGCAAGAATTGGAATTACCACATTAACGGGGAGTTTGCAAATGTAACTAGAAGGAGATGACATCTGAGTGTTAACATTTCGGTAAATATGCCTCCTGTGAAAAGAGACAGGGCAGATTCACGCCGAAAAGGATAAAAATTGAGTGCTTCACCTAGCCGGTGATACCGTCGATTTCTGAGAAGGTGAGAAGCTGTTGCGGCACTTTTTCTTCTGCAAGTGGATCACCTCCTTGTTGTTGTGATCGCACTGATATCACTTGCTGAGGAAGAAGAGCAGCACCATCTTCGAAAAATTTCAAAAATGGTCGTTATCAAGGGCACACAAAACTTTATCATGTTCAACATTGAAATGTGCCTTCTATTATGGTTTCACATCACATAAACAACTGTTAGAATACGGCCTTCACAGCCGAGATTTTAGCTTTCTACTTCGCAGAATGCTCCTCACTTCGTTACTTATGGGATGCTTTCCTGCAACGCGGCACCCTTGAGATTATTACTTCGCGTACAATATACTTTTCGGGATGGCACAATAATTGATAAAATTTCGTCGATTATCGTATCGCACTTTTTCTGACTTATCGAATTATCATGCAAACCCCAATGCTTAAATTGTCATATCTTGGAAACCGCAATAACTAGAAACAAGCAGTTTTACAAGGAATTACAGATTGCGCGCGGAATTACAAGGGCTCTCTAACCAAGTGGAAATACTGTTGTTAGCCAGTTTAGCTTATTGGAAAGTTAGTTTAATGCAAACAATATTTAAGCATTAAGAGTAACACAACTGCTAAACTGTTTCTACATGGTGAGGAAGCCACAATGGCAAGTGCATTTTCATGTCTACTGACCAATGGCGAGTGTCACACAATTCACATTCGTGAATGTTGCACTGTAAGCTTCAGCCAAGCTTATTTTTTACTAAACAAAATTAAAATCGTTATTCCTGCCTAAAAATTTGTTTTATGAAGATATTATCGATAATCGCGACAATTTAAAAAATGCTATCGGGATAAATAAAAATTAGTAAATTCTATCAGAAACTTACCTAGTTTTTGTAGAAGAATTGGAATTCTCTAAGTATCCGAATGAGCGGTTCTACCGTTGGGTTAACGCCATTTACCGCCTACCCCTGAAAAAAATTTCAACCAATCCAGGCACCACTTCTCACCTTCTCCTCGTCGCCTCCATTCACTTCTGCTCTCTCCGTTTCACCACTTTTGGCAAAGGCCCACACCTTGTGCACGGGAGGTGGGCGGGCTCCCATGGTAGAACCGCTCGTTCGGATACTTAGAGAATTCCAATTCTCCTACAAAAACTAGCTAAGTTTTCTGGTAGAATTTACTAATTCTCCAGCGTATCCTCTCTAACGGTTGTAAAGCAAGTGTGCAAACCTGATCGAAAGCAAGTGTGCAAACCACGACCCACCCGAAGGTGGTACCACAACAAGAAATCCTACCGCGGCAGCTAGTTATGCCCAGCATTCACAACGACCATTGGCACTCCTGCCAAAAACACTGCCTATCGGCATCAAAGCCACTCACACACCACCACAAGGCTCGAAATGAGCGGCAGGTCTATCGCAGTTTTGCGACGCAACTGTATTAAACGAGACCACATAACAATGTAGTCCTGATCGTGTCGGCTGACACGGAGATGCTAATCCCTCTCTACCTTATAGGCAGGCCAAGCGTCGCTGTCGGTTTAGACACTGGTCAAAATAGCCTTACCGTGCATCGGATGCCCCGCCGAACCACAAAAACCCGGCTACCAGGAAACAATCTGGACCATTCCAATTCGCCGCACAGGGTAAGAGCATGCCATTAAGAGTACCAGGAGCTCCTGGTCCTCACCAAACGGAGTGGTCCGAGCTCGTTGACAACACAAACCGCTAATCAACTGT
The DNA here is from genome assembly GCA_023313725.1 of Lithobius niger. Taxonomy (NCBI): domain Eukaryota; kingdom Metazoa; phylum Arthropoda; class Chilopoda; order Lithobiomorpha; family Lithobiidae; genus Lithobius; species Lithobius niger. The sequence goes on along the minus strand of JAHWFP010020981.1, from coordinate 4,308 downwards.
CAATTTCCTGACCCACCTACTGTTATCGCCCCGCCAATAACATTTGTAACAGAAACCAGATACACCTGGCCATCTACCATGGCGACCAGCCACTCGAAGCAGAGTGCAGCCAAGACCACGCTGAAGGTCCATCAGTCAGATTCATCCAACTTTACAGGCCGGACTCGCTCCCAGGCCAGATCCAACTGAAACACCACCCTCAAGTCATGCACCAAGACCTGACCAGTCCTGCACACACCAAGGCCAAATTCTGCACCCAGACCAGCCCCACGGCCTATTCCATGCCCCAGGGGGCCCACTGACCAACTCCGAACGGCCAGCTCTCATACCAACGGCTACACAGCCCTCTCTCATATTCAAGGCAACAAAGCCTTCTCTCGTACCAAAGGCTACACAGCCATCGCGCACACCAAAGGCCGCCCAGGCCATTCCACCTAACAAAAGCCGAATAGGCCAGCCGTACCCACCAACGGCCGCCCAGGTCAACCTCAACACCTACGATCCCACCGATCACAAACACGTACAACGCCTCATAGGCCCTTCTCCAATAGGCCAACAGCACCCTCAAGGCGTGACCGGCCAAGGTCACATCACAACGCCCTACAAGTTAAAATACCTACAAGGCCGAACAGGTCAAATCACACAGCTAGGCCTCGCTAGGCCCAAACCGTAGAGGACCTTTCAGGTCAAACTGACAGTTCAAGGCAGGCCTACCCGGCCAAACCTTCTCACTTCCAGGTAGGCCTCCCAGTTTGCAATATCGCACCTCGCAGCAAGCCTGCCAGGCCCAAAAACCGCATCCCGAGGCAGGTCTTACTGGCCGAAAACTCACGGATCAAGGCAGCACCTGCCACAAGTCCACCTCACAGCAAGTTTCACAGGCCTCAATTCCACAGCCCTGTCTCGCGGGCCAAAAGCACTGCCATGCTACATAGGCCAAACTCGCACGCCAAGGACACACAGGCCAACCTGCACACCACGGCCTCATCTGCAATTCCCACTTCAAGGCCACACATGTCCACTCACACTTCAAGGCTTCACTGGTTAACTCACCTCAAGCCCTGACAGGCCAACTGTCATATCAGGACCTAACTAACCATTCAACCTTCTCTCCTCCAGGACACACCGGCCCAAAAACACACCTCTAAGGCCTCACCAGTAATAGAAGTAGATATGCAATACTCAGAATAAGTTAATCAACCGACCATAAATTTAACGATGCCCAACAGCACCGGCATACTTCACTCCTAGGCCTAAACTGGCCATCCTGGCTCCATAGGTAAACTCCATACCCAGCTCCTTTTCATTCAATACGAAGCTCTACTGGCCAAATTATCGCAAGGCCCTTCCGGAAACATATCGCAAGGCGAACGGCCAAAATCCTGTACAGCCCCATGGCCGAAGTCTTGTACGGCTCTATGGCCAAAATTTTGCAAGGGTCTAAGGCCAACAAATTTTCGCAAGTCTCAACGCCCCAAAATTTCGCCAAGCCCTATGGCCGACAAGTGTCAAGGTCCTACGGCCAACCATTCAAGGCACTACGGCCAACCATTCAAGGCACTAAGGCCAACCATTCAAGGCACTACGGCCAATCACGCGAGGTACTACGGCTAATCACTCGAGGCCCTATGGCCAACCATTCGAAGCCCTATGGCCAACCATTCAAAGCCCTACGGCCAACCATTCGAGGGCCTACAGCCAGCCACTAGAGGCCCTACAGCCAACCATTAGAGGCCCTACGGCCAGCCATTAGAGGCCCTACGGCCAGCCATTAGAGGCCCTACGGCCAGCCATTAGAGGCCCTACGGCCAACTATTAGAGGCCCTATGGTCTAAATTTCTCACGGTCCTACGGCTTAAGCTTCTCATGGCTCTAAGGCCTAAACTTCTTACGGTTCTATGGCCTAAATTTCTAATGGCGCTATGGCCTATATTTCTCACGGCTCTATGGCCTAAATTTTCCATGGCTCTATTTCCTAAATTTCTGAAGGCTCTACGGCCTAAATTCCTGAAGGCTCTACAGCCTAAATTTTTGAAGGCTCTACGGCCTAAATTTCTGAAGGCTCTATGGCCTAAACTTCTGAAGGCTCTACGGCCTAAACTTTTCCCAGGCTCTATGGTCAAAAATTTTCCCCAGGTTTTATGGCCAGGTTCTCAAGGCTCAACCAACCTTAGCATCAAGGTCCTCGTCTGAGCCCCCTTACACCACCAGGAACCAACGTACCTCAACAAAGCCGGCTATTTGCTCGACTATAGGACCTCTGAGAGCGTCCCAACCAAAAACATCAGAGATGCCCTTTATCGGAAACCAACCGTTTTCTGATAGATGCACTGCAAGACTCCTAGGCCACTGCCATAACCGAAAACCTTCAGCGTGCTTCAAACAAGCATCTCAGCTGCAAGGACCATCGTCACTTTAATACTCCCCTGGGCAATTAAACCACGTCCAGTGCAAAAACCAACCACGTGCAAAAAGAAATTGGAGCTACACTGAGAAGTGTGATTTCCTTTCTTAAGAAGACCAATACCACGGGACCCTCGGGGAGGTGAGGGGGGTGGTTGGACAGATCAACCAATGGGGAAGTGAGGGGAGGGCAGGGGACCGGGGAGTGCAGGGGGTTCGGGTAGGGGGGAGGGGTGAATGGGGGGATCGAGGAACCTTGGGGGGGGGGGGGTCGGGGTCTTTTCATATCATGCTGCCCAGCAACCCTTCCCAATGTCGGTCGCCACTCGCCATTTGGCGAGTGGAAATCAACAGTTGGCGACTTGGAATTTAGCCTTACTCGCCAAATCGGCGACTAGCTACAAAGCATGCCACTAAAAAAGGGGTATCTCTGGAACCGTTTAACTTAGAGACGATCGGTTTGCGGCGTTATGCTCACATTTATAAGGGCTATATAACAGGATTTTCTGCATTAATACTGGAGTTTGCACAATTTTGTTAATGCATAAATTAGAGAAACCTTTCATCATACAAGACGTATTTGGTATGTGGCGAGTAAAAATTGTGAAATGGCGAGTGCTTTGTAAGGTCTTCTGGCGCATATAATTTTGCTGGCGCACGCACAGATGATCTGCGTGGGCATCAAGCCGGAGATACAGGCAGTCAGCCACAAAATACCTTCGGTGCCCGGAGGGGGGGGGGGGGGCCAGAACACCCAATGGGATGGGGGAGGATTGCAGGGGGTGCGTGGGAATAGGAGGGTGTTTTCAAGTCATGTTGCCCAGTATAGCTTGCGCTTGCGCGGGTACAGCTAGTCCCTACTTCATTTACGCAAAACTTGTGTCACTTCCGGTCGCATCCTCTCTCTCTGCACCTCGCGTCTCCACACCACTGCCACAGCAAGAGCAGGATCTTGGGAGAAAATTGTTGCGTACGCTAGACAGGACGGTTCACTATTTCCTAAAGTATTAGGACAATGCGGAAAGAGGACAAGGCCCGTCAACACAAGACAGTTTGGTTGGATTATCGAGCCACGGAAGACATGGCAAATTTGAAGGCGGTGGAAACTGAACAGAGCTACATTGAAAGTGGAAATTAGGCTTAATGCTAGTATGAAAATAGAGCCGATGAAGATCCCATGGGAAAATCTGGCTGAATCTCTTTCGGCGTTGCCTCAAATTCTGGGGGAGGAAATGCAGTCGGCATTCAAGAAGGCAGTGGATTTGGGCCAGTTTCGTAATATTTCTAATAATAATTATACTGCCACTGAAGATTGGTGTCGGGCTAGAGTCCAGAGTGATTTGACATACAGCAGAAGTAGCGGGCGGAGACCCAAAGGCTGGGCTGTGATGAGGATCCATTAAAAATGAATAAGTTATTAATAAATAAATGCCGGAAGCTATCTCGGCAGAACACCCGATGTGGAACGTTTAAATAATATTGTTGCTTGGTGACATATGTGGTAAGTGCGAATTTGCAACCTGCCACGGGAATTTGTCCCCCCCCCCCCCCCTCCCGCAGTACACCTACGCTAAAAAAATATTAATGTTGGAAATTATATTATAGATGGGGCGCTGGCGTCAGTGCCAGGAGAGTTTTTTCAAGTACTGTTACCTTTACTTAAAGCATTGCAGTTTAGTGCGATGCAGCCAGTCGACTATGACAGCTACTAGCAGTCACAGGTGTCGCAAATTATAGTTGATGCAACAATTTTGTAAATACAAGTCCAGCTGTCCATGAATGAGACGCGCCTGGAAAATATAAATTTGCATTCGCAGCTGAGTTGAGACTGACCTGATAGCGCGAGCCCCGACGTTGAGTGAAATGTTTGGTATGCCCCTCCCAGATCTCTTGAAGCAGGCCCAG